>VSMD01019987.1:0-121601 GCA_008750895.1 Mirza zaza | reverse complement strand
TGTCATTATCTTAGAGACAAAGAGCGTGTCCGTCTTGCCAACGTCCGCCCCGTTCACAGAGCCGGTGAGCTTGTCGCGTGGACCCTGAGCACGGACACCCTGACTTACAGGGAGAGACACACAGATGCTCACGTATGCAGAAAGAGTTGCTCACTCCCCAGAGGGGAGCGGACAAGGCAGGGAGAGCCAATTACAAGCAGAGTGCTGCGTGGTGAGCCCGGAATCACACAAGGACAAATATTTAACTGGAGCAGCCTAATGCTCACATCTCACTGCAGGGACGGTCGTTCCAAGGCCCTGGAATACAGATAATCACTATTCCAGCTGGGCGCCGCAGCTCGCACCTGTGATCCTAGCACCCTAGGAGGTTAAGGCGGGAGGATCACTTGAGCTCAGGAGTTCGAGACCAGCCTGAGCAAGAGCGAGACCTCGTCTCTACCGAAAATAGAAAATTAGCCCAGCATGGTGGTGCACACCTGTAGTCCCAGCTACTCAGGAGGCTGAGGCAGGAGGATCGCTTGAGCCCAGGAGTTTGAGGCTGTAGTGGGCTAAGATGATGCCACTGCACTCTAGCCAGGGTGACAGTGAGACTCTGTCGAAAGAAAGAAAGAAAGAAAGAAGGAAGGAAGGAAGGAAGGAAGGAAGGAAGGAAGGAA
This sequence comes from Mirza zaza, assembly GCA_008750895.1. Classification (NCBI taxonomy): domain Eukaryota; kingdom Metazoa; phylum Chordata; class Mammalia; order Primates; family Cheirogaleidae; genus Mirza; species Mirza zaza. The sequence goes on along the minus strand of VSMD01019987.1, from coordinate 120,945 downwards.
GGAAGGAAGGAAGGAAGGAAAGAAAGAAAGAAAGAAAGAAAGAAAGAAAGAAAGAAAGAAAGAAAGAAAGAAAGAAAGAAAGAAAGAAAGAAAGAAAAAGAAAAGCAAGGAGGGAGGAAGGAAGGGAGGAAGGAAGGGAAGGAGGGAGGGAGGAAGGAAGGAAGGAAGGAAGGAAGGAAGGAAGGAAGGAAGGAAGGAAGGAAGGAAGGAGAAGGAAAGAAAAAAAAGAAAAGAAAAGAAAATCACTATTTGAGGGTCCTTCTCTCTGGACAAGACAGGGCATAAAACAATCCCATCATTTGGGAAATGTTTGTTGAGGGTCTCCCACGTGCCACCATGATAGCTCCAGGGACAAAGTGGCGTGTCCAGGGGACAGCTGGGAGCCAGTATGGCGCACACAGAGTAGAGGGAGCACAGTCAGAGAGGAAGCAGGTGGGATGGATGGGCCACAGCCTTCGGGCTCAAGGCAGGGGTGTGAACTGTGTCTGTGTGAGAGGGAACCAGCTGTACCCGATCCATATTCCAATAGGCTGAGGAGTCCCCCGGGAGCTACCTCAATAATCTAAAATACCACTTGGCTTAAGAGGAGGCCGTGGATGTGAGAGAAAGAGGAGGTTTGAGATAAATGCAGGGGATCACCTGGGAGGACGACGAGCTGGCAGAGCTGGCGTGGGAGGAGGGGGAGGGGGAGGTGACTCGGATCTCAGGCCTGACCTACAGGTGCTGTTGCTCAAAATGAGAAATGCCGGCGTCTCCTGTGGTTTCTGTGAGCTGAGTTCTCAACTTGCTGAGAGATGAAACTCACCCCGCCTGAAGGGGACCCCGACAAGCGGGACCCGTGGGGAGTGGGCCCAGCGGATGCATCTGCAGCGCTGCTCAGACCGCCGGGCAGATTAAAGTGCCAATCTCGGCGAGCACAGGTGGCAGCCCAGAGGGACACGGTGTGGAAGGGACATGTAGAAAACCCTGCTTTGGTAGAGGAAGAAGGGAGAGCAAGAGAGAGAGTGGGGAGGAGGAGGAAAAACAGAAGCAAAGCAGCAATCCCCTTACCATGATAAAATGGCACGGGGACAGAGACACGAGTGTCCCCAGCTCCCTCCCCTGCTTGTGACATGGAGCAGGAAGGGAAAAGCAGCCGCCCAGCAGCATAGCTCCCTCCTGCCCAGCGCAGCCTCCTGTCCAGCTCAGAGAGCCCTGGAGTTGCCACCACGGGGTTGGCCCACCTGGAAAGAGTGACCCCGACCTGCTCTCCAGGACTGCGGGGTCGGCTGTCAGAGTCCCTCCCGCTCCCATTCCCATCCTCACTCTGCAAGGACGGCCTCCAGCGAGGCCAGCTGCAGCCCTGACCTCCCCAAGAGCAGGTCCCCCAAACAGCCCCGTGTGCCTGAGCAGGTGCCGGCGATGCAAACCCCACGCCCAGGGAGGGACGCCGGTCAGAACACGGCCTGGTGAGAAAACAGGTAACCCCCCAAAGGGAGCAGCTCCCCTCCCCAGGACGAGCACCCTCCCCACTGCCCCCTCCCCAGGCCGAGCTCATGGGGAAGCGCCCGCAGCAGCAGGTGGTGCAAGGAGAGCAGGTCTGGCAATTCCTGGGACAGTTAGACCTGGAGTCACCACGTGGCCGGCAACTCCACCGTGGGCGTCCACACGAACACCTGAAAACAGGGCTCGAACACGCGCATTCATCCAACATCAACCCAACGACAAAGGGCGACCAAAATGCCCGTCTGGCACCCGGGGAAGGGGGTGCTAACGACCTGGAGGGGCCACGGCGGGGACGGGTGGAGCTGGGCTGCAAAGCCAGCTCCTCGGGCTCCAGAGCCAGGCTCTCGACCGGCCCGCCCAGCGGCCTAGAAAAACGTAGACACAAATAAATGCCTGCGGAAGAAACGTCTAAACCAGAACATTTGCATGTGGGACCCAGGATTCTCAGACAGAACAGCCTCGTGCTGCAGAGGAGGGGCTCAGCCCTGTGTAGTCCAGGTCCACCCAGCTTCCCAGCACGGGGCGATTATCATCTTGACAATGACTGTGGACAGTAAGAGGTCCACTTTCCAATCCCAGAACCTCCGCATGTTGCCTTATATTGCAACAGGGACTTTGTGGATGGGATTAAGTGATGAGTCTTGAGATGGGGAGATGGTCCCGGGTTACTTGGATGGAGGCAGAGGCCATGTGACCACAGAGACAGAGATTGGGGCCACCAGCCAAGGGACACTGGGTACCACTAGAAGCTGGAAAAAAAACCAGGAACAGGTTCTCCCCTGGAGCCTCGGGAGGAACCAGCCCTGCTGACACCTTGATTCTGGCCCCGCAGGCTCATTCCGGGCTCGTGTCCTCCAGAGCTGTTGTGTGTAGCCAGGGCTGGGATAATTTGTTACAGCAGCTACAGGAAACTACAACTGAAAGCCTGGTCTCCAGACTCGGTCTCCTGCAGCCAACAAGGCCCAGACGTGGAAGCACGTTCCCAGATGGCACCTGCTCACACAGGTGAAGAGACCAGTCCGAGTGGAATTGGGCGGAACCTGGATCGCAGTGGTTGTGGCCACTCTCTCTCGGATGCGGCAAGGGTGGCGCACGGGAGGGCGTTGCCGTCACAGAGAGAGGAGGCCGGCCTCAGCCACGAGGGGAAATGCTCGCTAATTTGGCATAAATGGCATAGATTTAGTTGTTTCTTTTTTCCAGAGAGCTCCATCGGTGGAATTTTGCATATTTCATCCCCTAAAAAACTCACAGAGAGGCAACCTCGGCGATTCCTGTTAGTTAAGGAAACAAGACTGGCCGCCTGGGGCCAAGCCCCCATCACATTCGGCCCCGAAGCCAGTCTCCAGAATTGGTACCCAGGGATGATTTGAAGTAGCGATCTTCTTTCCTGGTAATTACTAACTTCTCGCTTGAGGCCAGCGGGTTGGAACATTAGCATTTGTAAAACGGGAAATTGTGCGAGGCCACTCTCCGGGCCCAGAGGCTCTCTGGGGGGTGCATCGGTGGAGACCAACGTGCAGGTGCCCCCACACCCTGAACTCGGTGTTCAAGCCGGGCCGACGGGGAAGGCCTTGACAGGGCTGGCGTCTGATGCCCCCCGGGAGCAGGTGGGGCGGAGGAGGGGCGGCCCCCAGAGAGGAAGATGGGTGCTGGGCAGACCGAGCCGAGCCTGCCATGACCCCAGGACAACCCCACTGGGGGAGGCCCCGTGACACAGACCCAAGCTCAGGCTGCAGTGACAAAATACAGATGGGGTGTCTTAACCACAGACAGCTCTTTTCTCATATTTCTGTAGTCTAGAAGTCCAAGTTCAAGGCCATATCAGTGGGTTTGATGTCTTCTGAGGCCTCTCTCCTGGCTTGCAGGCGGTCACTTTCTCACTGTGTCTTCACCTGGCCTTCCCTGTATACAAGAGCATCCTTGGTGTCTCTTCCTCCTCTTGTAAGGACACCAGGGCTCCCCCACCATGACCTTGTTCAGCCTTAACCCTCCCTCCAAACAGTCACGCTGGGGGATCAGGTCTTCAGTCTGCAAATTCGGGCAGGGGGGACACAATTCGGCCCCTACCAGTGCCCCGGCTGGCCTGTCCCTGCTCCACACCCGGCCAAGCGATCCCCAAGATCATTCAGGGCTCCCCAACACCCTACCTGGCATGTGTTTTCTCTTACCCTGTCTTCTCTCAGAAGAAAAAGGAGGAAATAGAAGCAGATGTGAAAACACAGTGAAAATGCAATCACATGGGACGCATCAGCGGAGTTTGTGAATGACCTGGGCAAGTTCTGGCCCACCTGCTTTGGGGAGAGAGAGGTGCTGACTCGTTGGGAAAATGAAAGCGCTCCACGGGTACGTCCTGGGGCCGGAAGAGGCGTGGCCAGCCCCCTGCACCTCAAGCAGGGCTGCGTCCAGCCTGCAGACCTGACAGCCGCCCCCGCCACCCCCAGACCCCAACCTGCGCCCACAGGGGGCTTCCCAGGGCAAGGAGGGAAACGACACGGGATTTTCCACAACAAAACCTGCCTGCAGAAGAGGGGTGCTCCCTTCCCCCTCTCAGCCCCACAGCGACCAGAGAACTAACAAGGAGGAATCCCTGTTCCCCGGACGTTCCAGGGACCAGAGTCCAAAACTCCGACTCGCAGAGAGATAACGGGACGCAGGGGACCCGCTGCGTCTGTTGTTCCGCTCCCGGGGTGCCCTCTGATTCTTCGGTTCTTCTCCGCGCGGCTCCTGACTGGGGCCCCAGCCTCTGTCGATCTCGCCGGCGTCTCCCTCAGAGCGAAGCCAGGGATTAGCTAATATTTGCAGATGGAAAGGGCTCCCTGCAGAATAAACATGAATACCATTATGCCTGGGGCCCTGGCTGGTTTGAGATCCAATTGCAAACCCTGGCTGCCCTTTTAGGCGCCGCTGGGAGAGACAGAGAAGGCAGAGAGGCCTGGAAGCTCCGGCTGCGAGTCCAGAGCCAGGGCGCAGAGACGACTCCGTCCGCAGGGCAGCAGGGAAGGGGTTCGTCCCGACGTCCACGCGCAGCAGGAATCGTGTCCCCCTCAGACAGAGGGGTACGTGCCCAGAGAACGATCTTCCAAGTTCCACCGGGCAAAGACGGAACTGCTGGGGAAAACATCACCCCGGAGCGCGGTCCTGCCGGCGTGGCCCCAGTGGGCAGTTCCGAGAGGAAGGGGCACCTCTGTCATTCGAGCTGGCATTCGAGCTGGCGGGCTCCCGGAGGGGGACTCCAGCCTGCTCAGGTGCCCAGAGCCGCAGTTGCCAGCTCTGCGCCGCAGAGCCCGGGCAAGGAAGAGAATGTGCCGGAAACATGTCGCTTGGGCCCTTCAGCCGTCCGGCAGAGTCGAGGCCCGCCCTGGCACTGGCAGGCCTGGGCAGGAGTCCCGACGGAGGCTGGTACCTAAATCACACGAACAAACTGCTAACTGGACCATGTTCTACCTTCTGACCTTGACAGATATACTTCCTGATGACCCAGAAGGGCAGGTCCAAATTTAGAATTCCTGGACTGCTCGAGTTTAGCGTCGGGATGCGCGTGGTGGTGGCACAGGAGAGCTGGCCCAGGCGCTAGCCCTGCCCCCAGCCGCCCGTTCCCCAGACCCGTCTCTGTCCTGCCCTCACGTGGGCCCCCCAGACCACACAAGCCCTCATCCGGCTCTTCCCACCCCTCTGCTGACAGCCCCTCCGCCACGGGTCTGTTCCGGGAAAATGGGCTCAGGGGGACCCTGAGAGCAGCTGACACTTCAGGGCTGGGGATCCCGGGGCCAGAGTGCGAGCTGGGGGTGCGGGGCAGGCACAGGCTCCGAAGCAAGCTCCCCGGTACGCAGACTCCCGGCTCCGCTGCGGGTCCCTCTACGGCTGGACCACTCCGGCCTGGCACAGGTGCCCAGCCCCCGCCAGCCTGCTCTGCTGAAGCCACGAAGCCAAGACGCATCCGGGGGACACGGAGGCAGCCTCTCCAGTCCCCGCCACAAACCCTCTGGGTGCAAAGCGGGATGTAAACAAATTAATAATGAGAATAATGAAAATAACAGCAGCACAGTCCCTTGATTCTAAGGCACTCGTTCCCGTTTCCCTTTTTAGCCTGTCTGGAATTGGGACACATTTTGTAATTATGATGAATGCTAAATACAATGGGGTTTCGCCGCGCGCCCCGGTGTGGTTGCTGAGTCGATGGCGCCCCCTGCAGGCACAGGCACCTTAGACGGGGGCTTTCAGAGGGATGGTGAAACCTGTCCTGGCCCTGGAGGGGCGGGGTGGAGACCCACGTGGAAGTCCAGGAACACCAGGCGTCCAGCGGGTCTGCTGTGGGCCGTGCAGGACCTGGGGGCTGAGCAGTCCGGGGAGTGACAGAGGGTCACGGTGGGGTCCATCCTGGCTGACCTGGGTCCAGAACCTTCTTCCCTGAAGGAGGGCACCTGCGTGAGACAGGGAATCGGGAGTCCTGGGCTTCCCTCCCACTGGGTGTGAGATGGAGCCATGTGTGTTTCCCCAGGGCTGCGTGTCTCACCCACGCGTCACCTGCACCCACGTCACAGACGTGCAGGGAGGGGGCTCGGCACGGCTTGTACACCAAAGATGACTTCCGCCAATCCCGCCGCGCTCCGAGCAGTAAATATTCCAGAAAGAGAAGAAGTTCATTTCCTCAGACGCAGGCAGGAGCCGCGGCTCCCCCTGCCAATCAATAACTGATTATCTGGCTGCAAGTTCAATCCACTGCCTGAATCCAGCCTTCCTTGATGGGTCCTGACAAGTCCCATTGTTTGGGGGGAGTCTGTCAAAGGGAACGGCCTCCCGGGGCCCAGGCTTTGCCGGGAGCAGGAGCGAGGGGCCGCCCGCTCCACGCCCTCCATCTTCCGGCATCCGCCAACCGCGAGCGCCCTGCCCGCGCGGCCCCGCGTCTCGGAAAGAGTGGAGCTGGGGATTGACCACCTGGGCCACACGCCTTCAGCTACGCAGTGCGGGCTGCTGAGGGAGACAGGCAAGGGGACTTCTTGCTTGCTCAGGTGGGCGTCTCTAAGCAGGTGTGCAGGCAAGGGTGCATTTAGCCGCCCCTGGTGTTTGCAGATGACGGGTTACATTACACTGGCTGGTCTTCTAAAGCCAAGCCCCAGGCACAGTGGGTAACAGGGCGGCTTCCTCCCCCAGTAGGGGTGCGTCTTGTGACGGCACCAGGACATGAGTCTGGTCCGCTCCTTCCTTCACGCATCCACTACCGTCTCCCTGGTCTCACTGAGTCCTCTCAGTACCAAAGGGTGACAGCTCCCTGTCCCTGATGGGCTCATGCATTCAGTTACTCATTCCCCAAACCCCTGTGCAGCCTGCAGCCGTGGCCTGGACTCTGCCACGCCCAGCGGGGACCGGGACTCAGCCCCACCTTTGGAGCAGCTCCTGACTCCTGGCCACAGTCCCGAGCAGATGACATAGGGACCCCTGGGGGCACAGAGATGGTGAGTCTTCAAACCACGCGGCCCGGTACCCCTCAGAATTCACTGAAAGATTCCAAACATGGGATGATACAAAAGGTCGCTGTCATTATGTTTAAACTACTTTTAGAGGTAATGAAAAATCAACCCCTTCCCAGAGGCGTTAAATGGAAAGTTTCGCACGCCAGAGACCGGCAGTCTGGCTCCCGGCTGGCAGGCTGCCTCGTTCTCGGGGAGACCTTGGAGCAAAGCCCCTGCCGCTCGCCGGATGATGACGATGGCCGAGTGGGTGTGTCCCTGGGTAGGAGGGCTCTGGGTGCACTGACGCCACCCGAGCACCAGGCTCCCTTAACGTCGGGCAAGGGGGCCAAGTGCACGAAGCCCGTTCTCATCGCAGGGTAGGGGCAGCAAGCAGAGGACGCCGGCACGCTGGGTGGGTTCTACATGCTCCCTTAAGACCTGAAGGATTCCTGTTCAGCTTTTGTCTTGATAACAAGGAGCATAAATCTTCCAAGCCTTGGTACCAGTTTAATTGGAGACAATCTTGGGACTGCAAGGTGGACTTTTACAACATTGCCGTGATCTGTAACCTTCCTAGGAGAATGGAGACGCTCCTGACATGGACCAGCTGAAAAAGATTTGGATGCTGAGCTGTCTTCCATACGCTTCAATTTCAAAATGTCACAGGCACCAAAAGTCTGAACTATTCAGACTAAGTCGGATGCCGATGCAAAACTGATTTAATCTCTTATTTATTTTTTTCTTATTTTTGTTACAAAGGCTTCCAAACATGCGGCAGAGCACAGAGAAGAGTATAATGAACACCCGCATACACCCCAAAACCCAGACTGAACCCTCCAGGCATGTCCTCACTGTGAGATCAGGCTGTGTATTATGTCCACTGAGATAGCCCGGGCAGTTCAAGTTCACAATGAGTACTCGTTAAAATGAGTGAATGATTTAAACAAACATTACCGTCGTATGAGGGAAAATAATATAATAGCTGCAACCATGGTCTCTAAGGCCAGGCCAGCAGGGTTCACATGCTGCCTCTGCCACTTGCTGGCTGTGTGTTCTGGGGCAGTTCCCCAGCCTCTCTGTGCCTTTCAACCAAGGACTCCATCCATCAAGGATCTTTTCCTGAATCAATTATTCCACTAGGGGTTGAATAATGGTTATTTTCTACTTCTAACAATCCTGCTACATTTATTAACTGAGAGTCTTCTCTTAAGAACTATCCCTCGTCGACCAGGGCTACATAATTCTTACAGGTAAGGAAGAATCAACTCGTAATTATTATTTCCCTTTAATTGTGTATCTTCGGAGTAAACATTGTGTGTTTCCAACGGCTGGTATTACTTTTTTGTTAAAAAGTAATATTGTGGAATTCACCAGTCAAGCCAACCAAGACTGGGATCTTACAGAAAGGTGTTTAACTGTAAATCCAATTTCTTTAAAAGACACAGATCTTTTCAGGTTTTCTATTTCTTCTTGAGTGCACTTAGGCAGTTTGTGTCTTTTAATAAGTTGATAACATTTTCACTTAAATTGTCAGATTTAGGGACATAAAGTTGTTTGTGATACATCCTTATTAAGGCTCAGTGATCGTAGTGCCTGTAGTGATGCCCTTTCACATGCAAGCTTTCAGCGTCTTTCCCATCTTATTCTCGCTCAGGCTGACTTGAATTTCATCACTTTTATTGATCTCAATAAAAGCAGCTTTTTGCTTTATTGATTTTCCCTATTATTATTTTTCTCATTTTCAATTTCATTGTTTTGTGCTCTTTACTATTTCCTTCCACCTGCTTCCTTTCCATTTAATTTAATTTCCATTTAATTAAATAGAAAATAAGAACATAACCCATCAAAATCTGTGTGATGCAACTAGAATAGAGCTTGGAGGAAATTCTGAGCATTTCTTTTCTTCTAATATGAGTGTTTAATGCTGGGCATTTCCTTCAGATCTCCACTGCAGCTGCATTACACAAATGTTGATATGTTTATGTTCTTATTTTCACTCAAGTCAAAATATTTTCTAAGTTCCTCTTTGGCTTCCTTTCTTCCCCAAGGGTTATTTAGGGCTACGGTGTTTCATTTTCAAGGTTTTCCAGATATCTTTCTGTTATCAATTTCTGGTTTACATCTTTTATGATCAGAGAACACGCTTTTTGTTGTTACGATTCTTTGAAATTTTTGACACCTGTTAAGGTTTTTCATATGGCCCAGAATTTGGTTTGTCTTGGCGAATGTTCTAAAATACACTTAGTAAGAATGTGAGTTCTACTGCTTTTTTAGTAGAACGTTCTATAAATGTCCATTAGGTCATATTCAAAGTGTGGCATCCTTGCTGGCATCATGTTCGTTCTATCGATTGCTGAGAGGGGAGTGTTGGTGTCTCCAGTTATAATTGTGAATTTGTTTGTTCCTCCTTCAGTTCGATCAGTTTTCGCTTCATGTATTTTGAAGCTCTCGTGTGATGTGAATGGCCACCTGGGATTGTCAGGTGTTCTTGGTGAAGTGACCCCCTTCTAATTACTCACTGTCTCTCTTTATTCCTGGAAGTGTGACTGGCTTTGAAGTTTACTTTGTCAGATATTAATGAAACCACTCTAGCTTTCTTCTTATTGGTTTTTGCATGAAATACGTTTTTCTGTCTTTTACTTTTGACCCATCTATATCTGTACATTTAAGTGCATTTTTCATACATACTATATAGTTGGGTCTTATATTTTATCCAATCTGACAATCTCTGCTTTTTATTCTGTATATTTAGGCCATTTACATTTAAAGTGATTGCTGACATTGTTGATATCGGTGAACATGTTATTATTTAATTTCTGTCTGTCTCTTTCCCTCTGTTTCTTGTTCATTTTTCCTCCTTCCCTGCCTTCTTTTGGACTATCTTAATGTTTTTTAGTATTCCATTTTAATTTTGCTTTTGGATCTTGGGCTATATCTCTTTGTATTATTTTTTGGAGCTTGCCCAAAGGATTACAGTATTCATACCGAACCTATAATCCATCACCTTCTTAGAGTTAACATTTGTGTTTGAGAGTTGCTCCTCATCCTTGCCAACTCTTGGTATTTTATCCTTTTAATTTTAGCCAGTCTGGTGGGTGTAGAGTGGTATTTCACAGCAATTTTTCCTTTTCCCTTTTGTGTCTAATGATGCTGAACATCTTTTCATGTGTTCATTTGCTATTGGAATATCATCCTTGGCTAAATGTCTGTTCAAATTCTTTGCTCATTTTCATTGTATTATTTATCATTGAGTTCTAAAAATGTTTTATGTATTCTGAATATACAATATTTAGCAGAAATATGTTCATAATGTTTTACATTTTTTACTGATACGTATTAGATATACCTAGTTTGGGGGTCCATGTGATAATTTGATACATTCCTATAATTAAATCAGAATAATTGGGAATTCATCACCTTAAATATTTATCTCTTTCTTTATGGTAGTAACATTCAAATTATTCTCTTCTAGCTACTTTGAAATGTGCAATTAGTTTTAACTGTAGTCTCCCTACTGATAATATTTTATTATCTATCTAATGTTTGCGACATCTGTAGGGTTGTCCCAAGTCCTTTTTTAATTCTGATATTGGTAATGTGTCCTCTCTCTTTTGTTCTTAATTAGTTTTATTCAGAGTCTGTCAATTTTATTGATCTTCTCAAATAATCTACTTTTGGCTTCACTGGTCTTTTCCTATTATATATTTGCTTTCTATAACATTTATTTTTCCTTTTGTCTTTATCATTTCTTTCCTTCTATTCTTTAGAAGTTAACTTGATTTTTTCTTCTTTTTTTTTTTTTTTTTTTGCTTCTTAAAATGAAAGCTTAAGATATTTATCTTCAGCCTTTCTTTATACACACACACACACACACGGTTCTAAATTTCTCTCTAAGCACTACTTTAGCTATAACCTACAAGTATGATTTGATATGCCTTCATTATCATTTAGTTAAAAATATTTTCTAATTTCCAAGTTTCCTTTGTGATTTGTTTTTTTGAACTATAGGTTACTTAGAAGTGTGGGGCTTAATTACTAAGCAGTTGGAGATTTTCTAGTTATCTTTTTGTTATTGATTTCTAGCTTAATTGCACTGTGGCCGGAGAACATACTCTGAATTATTCCAGTCCTTTAACATTGTTAAGGGCTGGCTTTACGAGCTACTGTATGGCGGGTGTTGGCAAGTCTCCCACGTTCATTTGTCCGAGTGAAAAGGAGGGGCATTGCAGGGTGCAGTGGTGTCCATGGGGCCAATGTGATTTACCGTGTTGCTGAGATCTTCTATAACCTGTCTGACTATTTTGTCTGCTGCTTTTGAGAAATACATCTTCAAGCTTCCTACCAAGACAGCTTCATCTTGGTAACTTTGCCATTTTTATATTTTCTCAGTGTTTGTTCCACATTTGAAGTATAAACTTGCAGCGCCAATCCGAGCAGGAGCCCACTCTTAGATAGTGGAGTTCGTGAAACATCTCATTTGGGGGAAAAACACTTCAGATAAAGAAAAACGTTTGGAAATTGGCAGAGAGGGTTTCAAGAGAGGCAGCATTGGTGATGGATGCTCTCCCGCCTGGTGAGAACAAGGCGAAGCTCTCCAGTCTCCAACCCACTCCCGCCTCCCCGCCTAGAGCACATCCCTTGGGAAGCATCGCCCTGGAATACCCAGGACCTTGCGCTAGAAGGCTTCCCCAAGCTTCTCAAACTGGGAATTAAACTATGAATGAGTCATACACGGAGTTGATTTTTCTGTTAGTCAACTGAAATCAACACAGGAATCTAAGCTGTCGGGAAAGACCAGGAGGGTTCCAGGGACCCAGAGCAGGGAAGAAAAAGCTGGCAGAGAAAAAGGAACATGATGAAGTGACACTTCCCACAGGTTTTCAAAGAACCAGCCGTGCAGGATGGGGGATCAGGGGTTCTCCGTTTTTTGTGGCGATCTCCCCAGCGTCAGCCCGGATCCCTGTATAGGGGTCTTCAGCTCTCCATGCAGGACCTCCCTCCAAAAGAGAGGGGCTTCTCTGAGTGCAAGTGGCCCTGACTCACAGTGCCTGTGGGTAACCATGGCTCAGTGACTCATGTGAGGACACAAGTTACATGCTCTTGTGCATAGCTGCTCCCCTGGGGCACGGTGGTGCCCAGGGATGTCCTCTCTTCGGTATGACTGTGAGTCAAATTATCAAAGGTGTTCTGAGCAGCAACCGCCTGCCCCGCACTGGGCCAGGCACCACCCGGGCTGCAGGCAAAAGCTCCACAGCCCTTGCTCTGGAGGAACTTGCAATCCCATTGAAAAGGCAACTGACTCACAAACAGCCAGAGAACACAGCAAGGTGATCCATGGACACCCAAGAATAAAACTCCTGGATGCCGTAGAAACTCAGGAGAGGAAAGCATCAGGGAAGACTAAGGTCATCATGAAAGACCTTGAAAAAGAAGGAGGGCTTGACTAGCCCCTAGGAGGATGGCCAAAACACAGAAAGGACAAAAAGAGACCACTCAGCAGTGGAGACAGTGTGAGCAGGGCACTAAAGGAGTCCAAATGGAAGTGTGGCACTGGCCAGAGCAGCAATCAGGAAAGGCTTGATCCAGCCCAGGGCTTCTAGGCAGAAATCCACAAAGAAAACACTTTTGTGTTTAGATGTTCAAGAATCAGTTTTGAACAGCTTTATTGAGATATAACTCATATACCATACAATTCACCATTTAAATTGTACAATTCAGTGTTTTTAGTATGTTTGCAAAGGTGTATGATCATTACCACGATTGGTTTTTAGAACTTTAACATTTTCATCCCCCCAAAAAGGAAACCTCATACTAATCACTTTTCATTTCCCACCGACCTCCCTGGCCCTAGACAACCACTAATCTGCTTTCTTTCTCTATGGATTTGCATGTCCTGGACATTTCGTATAAATGACGTCTGTTATGGGCTGCAATGTGTCCCTCTAAAATGCATCTGCTGAAGTCCTGATCCCCAGGACCTCAGGACCTGACCTTGTTTGGAAGCAAGGTTGTTGCAGATGCAATTATAATAGTTAAGATGAGGTTGCACTGTGGCGGGGGGACCTCTAATCCAGTATGACTGTTGTTTTATAAAGAGGGGAATTCGGACACAGAGACAGATGCACATAGGGAGAAGGTGGTGGGAAGACACAGGGGAAGACGGGGACACCGGAGATCGCTGGCACATGGCCGGGACCCAGGAGAGGAGCCCGGCACAGACCCTCCGTCACGATCCTCAGAGGGGACCAACCTGCCGACACCCTGACTTAGGACTTCCGGCCTCCTGAACTCGGAGAAGGAAACGTCTGCTGTTTAAGCCGCTCCTGCAATTAGCGGTCTTTCGAAATAATCTTCCTCCACCTGGTAAAATGGTTTCAAGGTTTATCGTGTTGTAGCGCATGTCGGTGCTCCACTCCTTCTTATGGGCGAACAACATTCCATTCCTAAATGTCATGGGTCCCTCCGTCGGTTTATGGGCATGGGAGTTGTCTCCACTTTGTGCTGTCATGAATAATGCCGCCGCGAACACTTGTGCACGGGTTCCTGTGTGAGCACAGGGTCTTATTTCTCTCCGGTACACACCTCGAGGCGGACGCGCTTGGTCAAGTGGTAATTCTGTGGTTAACCTTTTGAGGACCTGCCAGACTGGTTTCCCGGGTGACGGCACCATTTGACATTCCCGCCAGCCGTGTGCGAAGGTTCCGGTTTCTCCACGTCCCCGCCAGCACTTGCCACTGTCCGTCCTTTACGACTGCCGCCTTCTCAGTGGGTGTGAAGGGGTGTTCAAGAATCTGTCCCTAGCCTTTTTCGAAGCCAAGCTGCACACAGGCCGCCGTGATTTTTAGAGCGTGCCGGGCTACTTATAGAATGCATGAGCCTCCTTATCAAAGGCTACTTGTACCAAACTCTGAAACTCTCTCCACCCCACCAGAAGGCCAACCAAGGTGACGAAGATCGGGCAGTCCCGTCACCCGGCCCTGGTTCGCAGGCCTGTGCCTTGCAGTTCGGGGCGGGGGCGGCTCAGATCTCGCCAAGAGCCTCACGTCCTCCCTGCCTCGAGGTTGCCGTGGAAACCGTCATAGCCACGGGCTCCCTTTCGCCTTCCCGATGTTAATAAACAGCCTCATTATTTTGCAGAAAGCACTTTGGAAAACCAGCAGCACCGCAGTTCCATCCTGGTCCAGGTTAACGAGGAGAGAGTGTGGGATCCTTTTACTGACCATGAACGGAGGAAGAGTTACGGCCCATTTGTGGGCTTTTGCTGTATTTATGTTTTAGGCATTAGGAAGTGATTTCCGCCTCCATTACACACCACTAATGCCCTCGTTACATTAAAGGCGTGGAGCGGGAACGCTTTCTGCCCATCAAACCACCAAGTATGAAATCGTGGCGGGAGACGTGGGGAAGGAAAGTGCTTCATGGCCGTCTGGGCCCTGCCACTCGGGCAGAGAGAAACCTGCGTCTCAGTCGCAGGTCCCCGGGAAGAGGAAGGTCTGGCAGCTTCTCTGTGACCAGGGAGCCGGCCGGGGATGTGTCAGCCTCATGGACTGAGCCGTCAGTACAGGTCAGGCCACCAAACAGCTGCGACACACTTGCCCCAGGTTCCTTGCTGGGGAACGGTAACAGAAGCCGGCAGGCAGCGTGCACGCGTGTTCTCGCCGTGCCCGAGAAGAGCAGGGCTGGGTGAGAAAACAGACCCTCGCTCAGGGAGCTTGCAGTCAGCTGCCGCTTCACAGGGTCACCGTGGAGACTGAATGAGGTGACAGGCTCAAAGCTCCCGGCACACAGAAGGTGCCAAGCTGTGAAAGATACGGCAGCTCCAAGGCCAGGACCACAGGCTTAGGGACCCAGACCCCAGGGTCTGAGTGACAGCCCCACCCGAATTACAGTCCAGGCAGTTCCCTAACCTCCCTGCTTCCCAGATCCAACATCCGAAAACTAAAGATCATCGTGAGGACTAGGTGAGAAAAAATACCTGCCCATAAAGAACGCCTGGCCTGGCTGTCTCACCAGGGCCGAGGGTATCAGCAGTGACAGCCACAGCAGGGATGCAGAGGTGGCTTTCAAAGCCAAACAAAGAGAAGGCTGAAGGCCACTGGCCACCCCCAGCCTCCTGGAGGTTGCAGAGAAAATGTCGAGGCTTCTGAGATTTGGGGACCTTGGTCGCTGCTGCAGGCTCTGGCAGCTCTAGGAACTGAAGACGCCCTGCGTGAGGGAGAGCTTTGCTGTGCACATTGCTTTGTTTTCAATTTATCCGTTGCAAGCTCTCGTGTTCCTAATCCTGGGATTGTGAGATTTGGAGAACACATTACTCTCCTGTGCGGCCAGCCTAGTGGATACAGTGAAAGAAAATGCAGTCGCTACGGCTAAGCCTTCCTAAAATAGAGTCGGGAGACTGGGAGAGGATCGGCCTCACACCTGCTTCAGGTCAAACCACAGAACGTTCCGAGAGACGTGGATAAACAACTGCGGTCAGTATCCGCCGGCCTTGCACGCCGATCAGCTGGGATGCCCTCGTTCGCGAGCCAATCGGAACAGGTCCGCCGGTCAAGATTTCTGCCCAGCCAATGAGCTGCCTCTGGAAAACAACTTTTCCTGGAAATCGCCTATAACCCCCCCCCCCCCCCCGCCCCCCGCGCTTGCCTTATGGGACACTATTCAGGGCTACCTTGATTCAGTGAACTCAAATTGCAATTCTTTGTTTCCCAAATAAAAGTCATTTTCTTTAACCTCCATGCCAACCTTTCCTTACCTAAAATTTCTCCTGTGTTTTCATTGAACTTTAACAGAGCGCTCATGGGCGTTCCTTCCTGCGTCTCACAGAAGCACGGAGGATGGTTCTGTGCAGGTGGGCTGAGTCCGGGAGACCAGCTCAGGGGATGCCTAGGGTATACCTGCTGGTTTACAGTACACCTGCACAGCGACCACCCTGTATACCTGCACAGCGACCACCCTGTATACCTGCACAGTGACCACCCTGTACACCTGCACAGTGACCACCCGTACACCTGCACAGTGACCACCCGTACACCTGCACAGTGACCACCCTGTATACCTGCACAGTGACCACCCTGTACACCTGCACAGCGACCACCCTGTACACCTGCACAGGGACCACCCTGTATACCTGCACAGGGACTGCCCCGTACACCTGCACAGTGACCACCCGTACACCTGCACAGTGACAGCCCCGTACACCTGCACAGGGACCACCCTGTATACCTGCACAGGGACCGCCCCATTCACCTGCACAGTGACCACCCCATACACCTGCACAGGGACCACCCCATACACCTGCATGGTGACCACCCCATACACCTGCACAGTGACCACCCCATACACCTGCATGGTGACCACCCCATACACCTGCACAGGGACCACCCCATACACCTGCATGGTGACCACCCCATACACCTGCACAGTGACCACCCCATACACCTGCATGGTGACCGCCCCATACACCTGCACAGCGACCACCCCATACACCTGCACAGTGACCACCCCATACACCTGCATGGTGACCGCCCCATACACCTGCACAGTGACTGCCCTGTACACCTGCATGGTGACCACCCTGTGTACCTGCACAGTGACCACCCTGTACACCTGCACGGCGACCGCCCTGTACACCTGCACAGTGACTGCCCTGTACACCTGCATGGTGACCACCCTGTGTACCTGCACAGGGACCATCCTGAGGAGTCCAGGAAGAAGAGGTGGTGATGGAAAAGAGGAAGCCGATTCACAGGTAAACACCAGCTAAAAGAACCAAGACTTGGCAAACTATTACAGAGCAGGGAGCAAAAGAGATGATTCCAGAAAGATTCCAAATTCTAGCTTGGGGACTTTGGGTGTCCATTCGCCAAGATCAGGAGGAAAAAACAGAAGGGAGGCTGACTCTCACTCTAGGCACACTGAGACGGAGGTGTCTGTGGGAAATCCCAGGGAATTTGCACGGTTGGAAGCGGATTCCCGGCCCCCAGGATGATTTCCGAGGCAGAGCGCAGACAGACGGACGCCGGGCCACGCGTAGGCGAGAGCGTCTGAGCTGGGCGAGGGGCTGCGCAGGGGCTGCGAGAAAAGGAAATGAGTGTCGTCACAGCCAAGAGTAAAGCTCTGTGCCGCCACGTGACCCCGGCACAAAGGGGGTAGAGTCTTCCCAGTGCATTCGGCAGTAGCGAGGGGCTGTCTGTGTCTCCGTGTAGACGGAAAGGGAGCCCTGGGAGCAGAGGAGACGGTCGGCCCCGGGGGTGGAGAGAGGGTAGCCTGGGCAGACAGTGGGGGCAGGAGGACACGAGGGGCCACAGCCACGTCCGTGTGTTGACGAGGAAAAACCAAGATCATGGAGGCGGAAGAGGCCGGGGTCGGAGGTGTGCCGTACGCTGTGGGTCAGGTGACGCCCCATGACCTTGAATGTCTCATGAAACCGAGCTAATTAGGGATCGTGGAGGAGCCTGAATAAGCTTCAAGCTGTCCCTGCTCCATGGCAGAGGTTTCTGATAGGAACAGAACGTCCTCTCCAGAAAAGTGCTGGATGTCTTTCAAGGGAAAGGAACTTAAAAGCAGTCATTAACACAGCGGGTGTTCTGAGGTGGGCATGGAGTGATCAAGGGAAACAGGACGGGGGGCCCCATGCAAGGCGGCATCCCCCTAAACACGCAGCCCGGCCGGGGTAAGGTCAGGAGAGCCGTGTCACCCCCCCCCTCGAGCACCGCCCAGGGGAGACCGAGCCAGACCCAGGATGCCAGGAGCGGCCCAGTGGGCCACAGTCAGTGCCAAGGCTGAAATCGCTCCATCCGAGCCCGGTGTCAAAGCCACGGCAGGGTGCTGACGTGAGGACTCTGTTCCCTGCGCCAGCCCACCTCCACCCCTAAAACGCACACGCCCTTGTGGTTTTCGGGATTCTCAACTAGGACTGAATTTCCCACATCTGGCCAGAGAGCCGAGTGCCGCGGGTGTGAGCGCCGAGCGGGGTGATCTGGAAAGGGGGGTCCCAGCCCCGGTGCCCACAGGGGCAGAGCAGGTGGCAGCTCCAGTGACTCAAGAAGCTGCCCTGTGGGCGCACGCCCCGTCCTCCTCCGCACGGGCCCAGAGTAGAGACGTCGTCTGTGGCTTCTCACCTCGGCAGAAAATGGGCTTCGAAACCTGTCTTTGTTTGCAGGCCCTCAGGGCAGGCAAAGGACCTCAAAATCATCTCATTGCTGTGGACGGAGAGGATGTCACCTAAAATAATGATACCACCTTTTTCCAGATGCCACTCAGTAGTAAGGAAGAGCACAGTCACAGCTTTCTGTGCTAGATCTTTGCAGACATGTATGACTATAGACACATTTGCACCATTTGTTTTAAATTCTTTTTGGAACAAGGTCAGGTTTTAAATTAATAACAAAATAATAATATCTTCATATAGTTAGAATTATAGGTTACTTATATTTTAATCCTACCTTTTCTCTTAATGCTATGCAATAAGTGCTTCCACATATTATTATAGATTTCTAAGTCTAAGTTTTAATAACTGTTGTGTTTTTTCAAGGACTATAATTTGTCAAAGCCTTTTTCTGTAGTTGGTCACTTATTTCCAGCGTTCCTGAGCTGCAAGTGTTTTAGCGAGCACAGGAACCAAATTATTAATTATCGAAGCACCCACATTTCCCATTGGCCCAGTCTTTCGTACCTGGGGCTGCAGGATGATAGGTGGTGTCATCCATGTCCCCAAGAAGTTTGCAGTTTACGGGGCAGGGACAAAAGGCGACACGTGTTAAAAAATGGGTGGATGCCCAGTAATGGGATTGCCGGGTCTAATGGTAGGTCTACTTGTATCTCCTTGAGATACCTCCATATTGCTTTCCACAGAGGTTGCACTAGTTTGCAGTCCCACCAGCAGCGTACGAGTGTTCCTATCTCTCCACATCCACATCAGCATTTGTTATTTTGGCACTTTTTGATAAAGGCCATTCTCACCAGAGTTAAGTTTATATAAAAGACATTCTATAAAAAGAACATCCACACTCGAATGTTTATAGCAGCACAATTCACAAGTGCAAAGCTGTGGAAACAACCCAGGTGCCCATCAATACATGAGTGGATTAATAAAATGTGGTATATGTATACCATGGAGGTATACTCAGCTATAAGAAACAACGGTGATCTAGCACCTCTTATATTTTCCTGGATGGAGCTGGAACCCATTATACTAAGTGAAGTATCTCAGGAATGGAAAAACAAGCACCACATGTACTCACCAACAAATTGGTACTAACTGATCAACACTTAAGTGCATATATAGTAATAACATTCATCGGGTGTCAGACAGATGGGAGGGGGAGGAGGTAGGGGGATATTCACACCTAATGGGTGCAGTGCTCACCGTCTGGGGGAATGGACATGCTTGAAGCTCTGACTTGGGTGGGACAAAGGCAATATACATAATTTAAATATGTGTACCCCCATAATATGCTGAAATAAAAAAAATGATTGGACAGAGCAACCTCATACATATATAGTGGAGGAAGATGATGGTGCAAAAAAACTTTTTTTAATTTATAAATAAGAATATTTGAAAATGTCGTGCCAACCGTAAGACAAAGCGTTGTGTATGTACATGTTTGTTCCAAAGAGAAATTGAGGGGTGTTGAGCTGTTATAAACATCAGCCACAGCAGAGCCGCTAGAAAGACCCTCCTGACCATACTTGACCACGCTGCAGGAGAGCGGAGTCCAGCCTGCATCATCCGTGTTGAGCCTCCCGGGAGCCGGGAAGCCTGGAAAGAACAGAGGAAGATCGTGGGCCCCTCGGGAGAGACAACCCGAAGAGCCCAGGCTCCCCTCTGCACCTGTGTCTGATCCCCTAAGAAGGTGTCTGGCCGGGTGACAAGGGTGGGGGTGTTACCCAGCAGATACTGACCCGAGGCCCCTGGGAGGCCCACGCTGCGGGGGCAAGGCCCCGCCCGGCAGCCGGTGCTCCCCTGGGGCCGAGCGGACTAACACACACCGCGCAGGGCAGGTTGCCCTCCCGGCTGTTGAGATTCACAGCTGTATATGGAACACAACAGACTGTGAAATGCCAATAAATCTGGAGTTGCCTCTCAATTTCACCAATAATAATTAGCAAATTAAAATGGAAATGTCACCACAAACCCATAAAAATTCTTAAGTGCACCATGGAAAACTTGATCGGGAGCAGAAATGGCTTTTGTCCGTGCGGGACCCAGGGCACACGTACTGGCAAATGCTGCTCAGGACAGCCATCGCTGCCGGAGAGCCCAGCTCGGGGCTCATTAGTCACGGGGCCAGCTGTCTTTACGTGTCAGCGAGCTAACACAACTGTGTAATCAAGCCTGCTTTATGGGGCCCGGCAGGGGCCAGAAGCCACGGCTGGAACAAGCAAGAAGGGAGAGGAAAGCGTGCCAGCCACACCCCGGCGTCTCCACGGCCAGCACCCGGCCACCGAGCATCCATTTGGCCGAAGGAGGGGAGGACTGGGAGTTGAGGAGCAAATCGTGGCCCGTCCGGGTTGCAATTCGGAGAGTGGGAACTAGAGAAGGCCCACCTCACACATTGCAGCCCGCCACAGGAACCCGCCAACAGGTGACAGATGCTCTGCTCCTGACAGCCAGGGGTCTTCCCTGCTGGTGACCACGAGTCCTCTCACGGGAAAACCCCACCTGTGAGAACCCATGGAGAAGCCACCCAGGTATGTGACGGGAGTCTTGGTCTCGGTATAGAAGGGGACCCAGCACTTCTCTTCTGAGCAGGATGGAGTGACAAGGACCAGATTTATTCTCTGGCCTGAAACAAACAAAAATCCACATTCTTGCAAGTTCTCCAGAGAGAACCAAGAGGATGCAGATATAAACGTATATGTGTACATACATGTAAGTGTGTGTGTACATATGTAGAAAGAGATCTAGTGTAAGGAATTGGCTCCTATGATTACAAAAGCTGGCAAGTCCCAAGATCTGCAGGGTGAGTTGACAAGGACCCACAAGAGCTGATGTATCCGTTCAAATTCTTTTAAAGGACCAAGAAAAAAGCATGTTTGAGACATGTTTGGACCCCAGGCAGTGAAGATCAGTGGTCCCTGAGAGACAGGACACAAGAGAAAGGAGCCCTCAGGTGGCCCCAGCTGACCTCCCCGAGTCACCAGCTGTGGCTCAGACAGAGCACCTGGGCCTGCCGGGGTTGAGAAGGCTCAGCTGAGTCTTGTGGACCAAGGTAGCAACAGTCGGCAGGACGGAGGACCAGAGAGAGGGCTGCGCAGAGCAAGAGCATTCTGGAGATTTGCAGGTGCCCCTTGAGAATTCAGCTGAGTCATGGTCAGCATGTGTGTAGGAGAAAACCACTCGAGTCTGTAGGAAGACCCGCCCAAGGACTAGAGGGAAGAGAATCCACTGCTCACTCACACAAGGTGGGGAGACCAGTGGGCTGGAAGACCCCAACATTCGTGGGACTTGGGTAGACTACCCAGAAGGGTCTCGCTTCAGTCATGGGGAATAATTAGCCCTGCACTGAGACAAGTCAACTACTCAGCTTCTACCTTAAGCAACTAGAAAAAGGAGCAAGGCAGGAGGGTCGCTTGAGGCCAGGAGTTTGAGACCAGCCTGGGCAACGCAACAAGATCTCACCTCTAAAAAATAAGTTAGAAAAAATTTTCCTATAATTTTAGCACATGTCTGTAGTCCCAGCTACTCAGGAGGCCGAAGCAGGAGGATAGTTTGAACCCAGGAGTTCGAGGTTACAGTGAGCTATGAGATGCCACTGCACTGCAGCTTGGGTGACAGAGCTAGCCCATGTCTCAAAAAAAAAAGGAAAGAAAAGAAACGAAACTAGAAGAAGAAGAGGAACGTAAACCCAAAGTAAACAGAAGAAAGGTAATCATAAAGATCAGAGAAGAATTCGATACTACAGGAAAAAAAACAGAGAAAAATCTATGAAATCAAAGGTTGGTCTTGAGAAAACCAAAATAAAATTGATCAACCAGGCTGACCAGAATAAGAAGAGAAGACACAAGTTACCCACATCAGGACTGAGAGAGGTAGTGTCACTGCAGATTCTACAGATGAATAAGGACATTTAGCCAGATTGCCTGACACAAGATCAATATATTCATTGTATGAACAAGAAACACTGAGAACACACAACTAAAAAATACACAACTTTGTGTTCCACTACAATTGGAACAACAAACAATTGGAAATTGAAATTGAAAAATAATACCATTTATAACAGCATCAGAAATGAGATATCTAAAGATAAATTTTAGAAAAATGAATATGTAGGCATAAATCTTATAGATGTGAAATATTTGTATACTGACAACTATAAAACATTGCTGAGAGAAATTAAAGAACACCTAAATAAATGGAAAGATATACTGTGCTCATGGATGATAAGATGCATTATAGTTAAGATGATCATTTTCCCCAAATGGATCTAAAGATTCAGATCAATCCCATTAAAAATGATAGCAGGTTTTTTGTGTAGAAATTGACAAACTTATTCTAAAATTCATATATAAATGTATATGCTAAGGACCTGGAATAGCCAAAAACATTTTGAAAAAGAACTAGTTGATTTCAATACTTATTATAAGGCTGTGATAATCAAGACAATGTCGCATTAGTATTGACATCAATAAATCATTAATGCAATAAAATATTAATAGGGTCCAGAAATAGACCCACACATCTATGAATAACTTTTGTGTTTCTTTTTTACAAAGGTACAAAGGCAATTCAGTAGAATAATCCTTTCAACAAATGGTATGGAAACAACTCGTTATCCATATACAAAACAAAATGAACTTTTATTCATACCTTGTACCATATGTAAAAATTAACTCAACATGGGTCATAGTTCTAAACATAAAATAAAAATATAAAACTATACAACTTCTAGCAGAAATGCTTTGTAACCTTAGGGTTGGCAAAGATTTTTTGATATGACACCAAAATCACTATCCATAAAGTAATAAATTGATACATTGGACTTTATAAAAATTTAAAACTTCTGCTCTTTGAAAGATACTGTTAATAAAATGAAGAGTCAAACCACAGACTGGAAAAGTGTTGCAAGGCATATATCAGACAAAGATATTATCTCCAGACTATATAAAGGATATACAAAAAGAAAATAAATGACCCACTTTTTAAAAACTGGCACAATATTTGAGTAGATGCTTCACCAAGAAAAGATGTCCAGATGGCAACTAAGCACATGCAAAGATGTGGAACATCATTATTCACTAGAGAAATGCAAATTAAAACCATAAGGAGATCCCACTATGTATCTATTAAAATGTTTAAAATTAAAAAAGACTTACTATAGTAAGCATTTGTGAGTATGTGGAGAAACTAGAACTCTCACATATTATATAAATATAAAATGGTACAACTACTTTGGAAAACATCTCAGAGTGTCTTAGAAAGTTAAGTATACCCCTACCATATGACCTAGCCATTCCCACATCTAGATTTTTACATTTACCCAAGAGGAAAGAATTCATGTTGATACAAAGACTTACACAAAAATATTCCTAGCAGCTTTATTTGTAATGGTCAAAAATTGTAAACAACCCAAGTGCCCATCAATGGGTGAAAAGATAAATAAATTCTGGTATCTCCCAACAGTGGAATACTACTCATCAATGAACAAGAAGTGAACTACTGATACATGAGACAACATGAATGGATCTCAGAATAATTATTATACATCCTTAATGATTCCATTTCTATAAAGTTCCACCAAATGCTAACTAATGCATAGTGACATAAAGAAGATCGGTGCCTAGGAATAGCGGGAGAGGAATGTGATTAGCCAAGAGGGAGGAGTACACACAACCATGCGGAAGCTTGTGGGGAGAAGAGATGTGTTTATTATCTTTACTATGGTGGTGGCGTGTGAGCTCACGAGGGCTGCCAAAACAGAGTACCCAAAACTGTGAACGGCTTCAAAAACAGACATTTATTTTCTGTCAGTTCTGGAGGCCAGAAGTCCAAGATCCAGGTGTTACCAGGGCTGGTTCTCTCTGAGGCCTCTTCCCCCGCTCACAGGTGGCCGTCTGTTCCCTGTGTCTTCCCGTCATCTTCCCTCTGTGCACGTCTGTGTCCTAATCTCCTCTTCTGTAAGAACACCAGGCATACTGGATTAAAGCTCAACCTCACAACCTCATTGTTACTTAACTGCCTCATTGAAGATCCTGTCATCAAACACAGCCACCTTTGAGGGGACAAACAGTTCAGCCCATAAGCGATGGTTTTACAGATGTGTACGTATGTCAGATTGTACGCCTCAAACATATGTAGTTTATTCTGAGCTAATTATACCTTAATAAAGCTGATTTAAAAAAAAAAAAAAAAAGAAGAAAGATGACTCTCAGATGATTTTTTGCTATGTTTGGTTCACCAAAGTACAGTCTGAGCACAGTTGTTAAGGAATGAATGAAATATCTTCATGTAGTAAAGCTTGCCTGTATGTCTGTTTCCCCCATTTCCTTGTAACTTTCCAAGCTTTTCTGTACTATCTGAAGCCTCCGGGACTAAACTGTGTGCTATGCAGAAGACAAGGTGGAGGGCCAGAGCTGTCCGCGGTCCTGAAAAAAAGAGCAGCCATGTGTGGAAGGCGGCTATTCCAGCACTTGAGCCTGGCCGGCGGCTGCCTCAGCACTGCCCTCAGCTTCACTTCTCTCATGCTCTGGGAGCTAAACAATCTCCCTGAGCAAACCAAGGACATATTGCTCCCCTGTAAGCAATTTGCGATTCCTGGAGAGGAGAGCTAAGCTCGCCATCATCCTCAGCTGTCATCCGAAAATGCCCACCTTTACTGCAAACTAGTACAACCTCTATGGAAAGTAGTGTGGAGATACTTCAAAGAACTAAATGTAGAACTACCATTTGATCCAGCAATCCCACTACTGGGTATTTACCCAAAGGCAGAAAAGACATTTTATAAAAAACACACTTGCACTCAAAAGTTTATTGCAGCACAATTCACAATGGCAAAGATGTGGAAACAGCCCAAGTGCCCATCAATACATGAGTGCACTAATAAAATGAGGTCTATGTATACCATACAGGGAGTACTACACAGCCATAAATATATGGTGAACTCATTTCTTTTGCAACGACCTGGATGGAACTGGGGGCCATTCTTAGTGAAGTATCACAAGAATGGAAAAACAAACACCACATGTGCTCAATACTAAATTGGAACTAATCGATCAACACTTATGTGCACATATGGAAGTAAAACTCAAGGGAAATCAACTAGGTCGGGAGGGGAGGAGGGGATGGGTTAATTCACACTGAAAGGGTACAACGCACACTAACTGGGTGAAGGGCACTCTTATAACCTTGACGCAAACTGTATAAAAGCAAATTATGTAACCAAAATGTGTGTACTCCCATAAAATTCTGCAATAAAAAATGCCCACCTTTAATCCGTCTACAAATGTCCAGATGTGCCTTACATCACAATCATTTTCAAGGAGACTGTAAAAAAAAAATGTTTTACAGATTTTTCCTATCTGTCCTTCCCAGAATATGTCTCTCTTCCCTGATTAGCCTCAGGAAACCCGGGGTATTTAAGGACCTCCTTTCAGGCAGTGCCGGGGCTCAGAAAGATGGGCGAGCCTGGGGTAGATGGGCACTTTCCAAGTCAAACGTGTGAGTCAATGAGGACAGCCCCTTCTAAAGCAGCCCCTGCCCTGTGGTTCTACCTCATTACATGTTCATTTCCTGCATGGCATGTAGTACAATGTGTCTGTGTCACGTGCTAGAATCTAAGCCCTTACAAAACCTGACATATGGTGAACATTCAATAAATGTTTGTTAAATGAGTGAGTTGGGTTGTAAACTCTTATGGGGAGTCCTGACCCGCTGGAATGCGCCAGCCTGGAACAGAGTCCACTCACGATTTCCCCTTTATTCCTATGGCACGAGGCTTAAAGTTTGCTTTAGGGCATGTCTTGGGTGCCCAGGGGTGGATACATGGATCCTTGCCCCTAGCTCAATTATAACAACTCCTATCTGCCTATTTCATATATTTTCATGAAACTTTTTTGTTTTAAAGAAGGGATATCGCTGTTTCATAAATGTCTACACTGGAGAAAGAAATCATGCCATTTTAATTGTGTTGACTTGCGAAGCAGCGGCACCCTTCAAGATGGTATTCTCTTCGAGATACAAATGAAGTCTGAAAATATTTTCACTATTATTCCGTGTTAAGAAAGTTTTTTTACAAACCAGTGGATGTGTTGATGCTACAGTCAGAGGTGGGAGGTTGGGCCAGAGAGTCTCTAAGTCCCTACATTGGTTTGTTTTTTTTTTTTTTTATTTAATTGGAACCTCTCTCTCCTCCTCTGCTTCCATCAAAGGCTGTGCTCGGCAGTTTTAATGCTGCCCAGATCAACAGCAAAAGAAAAGCGAATGAGAACAAAGGACGTGGCAGCAGCAGCTGAGAGGGAATGTGGCTGCCTGCAGAGAACGGAATGAGCTGGAAGGTGGCAGCGGTGACAAAGTAGGCGCACAGTGCTGGAGAGCCAGGAGTCCCACTAGCACAGCGTGGGGAAAAGAGAACAGGCTTCTTGTCCCAGAGGCAAGTGGCCCCTTGTTTTCCCATCATTCTACTCTGCTAGGAGCAATTTGACTTTTCCTGAGTGACATTCCATCACTTAATAGCTCGGACCCGTTCTGTTCTCTGGATGGTCAGACCCAAGGCTGTACTGGGATGTGTACGGCTTCTTTCACGGGAAGCCGTACGGACACGCCACCTCTGTGATGATGGGGTGGAGTGAGAGACCACACCTCTCTCTCCCACCCAGGCCTCCCAGTGCAGAGTTCGACACGTATTCGTGGGACAAAATGCCCCGAGCTCAAGATACAGGACAAGATTCCAGGACTGGCTCCTGGACTGTCTCAGTCTTTGCAAAGCGGTAAATTCGATGCTGAAAAACAGGCCCAAGCAGCCCTCGGAGATTAGCTCCAGCCCCGGCCACGAAGGCAGAGGTGGCTGTGTCCAGACGGGGCTGTAGCCCTGCATAGGTCAGGGCCTAGTACCAGCTCCTGGCTGCCCGCTGAGTTTTATGGCCCCACAAGTGTGGTCCTTTACAGCCGTGGTAAAACGAGAGACCAGCAGGAACCAGCAGGCAGAGAGGCACACACAGGATTCCCGCTGGGAAGATGCTGAAAGGCTCCCCTTAAAACAAACAAACAAACAAAAAAACTATCTATTCCAGTGCCAACTCTCCCAAGATCTCAGCTCTTTCAACACAAGTTTGGTACCATTTACTCCAATCCCTTCTGCCCCATCAGGGATCCACCTGCACGAGACCTACCTACCTGGGCTGGCCCAGCCTCCACGGGGACAGGCCTCATCGGGCGGCCTATTCCAACTTTAAACAGTGCTCGGGCATTGACAAGCCCCTTCCTTGTAACAGATCAAAGTCTACTTCTCTGAGACTTCAATTATGTCCTCTGAGGTCACACCGAAACGATGTGTTTCCCGTCTATAGAAATATCCATCCAGCGTTCACAGGCAGCCAGCAATCAGACTGACCACTCAATCATTCTGTTCCAAGGTAAACGTTGCTCAACCCTCTCCGGAACCTGTTTAGATTTATAAATGACACTTATAAATGTATTACTGAACACTGGAAGAGTCTGACCAGTAAGACAGCTAGGAGCTCCTGGACATTCCAGTGCAAATGCTTTCTGGCCTGTCGTTGCTAGAATCTGCCTTTTTTCCCAATTTCAGATTGGAACATTTCCTTATCTATATTTTTCTGGAAACTCTCCCATTCCCCGTGATTCCTCAGATCCACACATGCTGTCTATAGTTAAACCTTCAGCCTCCGTGTTCAAATGTAACTGGCTAAGACCCAGATATATAAATGAACCTAAGCAAAGCAGGTGAGTGCTCTTTCTCCAGTGTAATTTGAACATAATGCACAAGGTCCTTTTGCTTCCACATGATCTCCAGCGGGCAAATGTCCTACTTGCCCATCTCACAAGGCACAGCAGCACAGCGATTCCCCAGGTCCCAGGGCCAGTGGGTGGAGGACCCAACGTCCTATCCCAAACCTGGAAGCACTAAGCCACATCCCTAGGAAGAATGATTCTCCACCTTTCCGAATGCCTCCGCTCGAGGTAGCTGCAGAGACACCTACGGTCACTGTCAACCACTGTCTCCACCCTTGGGCAGGGAGGGCGAAAGACATGGCCCCAACAAGGAACATTTGGAGGTTGCAGGTGACGACTGAGCCTGAGGGTTGAGAAGTGGCTCCTGCTGTCTAAACTCTTCCCCGCCCCACGGCACCGCAGCTCTGCCCGGGAGTCAGGAAACCTCGCTGCTCAGGACACAGGGAGAATGCAGTTGTCCCTCCCAAAACATGGGTTTGAACTGCGCATGTCCACTCATACATGGGTTTTCTCCCGCCTCTGCCACCCCAGAGATGGCAAGACCAACTCCTTCTCCTCCTCCTCTTCTTCCTCCTCCTCCTCCTGCCACCTGCTCCACGTGAAGATGACCAGGACAAAGATCTTTATGATGGTCCACTTCCATGTCATGGACAGTAAATCCATTTTATCTTCTGTGTGATTTTCTTAACATTTTTTCTCCAGCTTCTCTTACTTTACTGTAAGAATACAGCTTGTAACATATATAACATGTAAAATACATGTCAATCGACTGCATATGTTATCAGTAAGGCATCCAGTCAATAGTAGGCGATTCGTGGTTAAGCTTCAGGGGAGTCAAAGGTTATATGTGAATTTTCAACTACACAGGGGGTCAGCGCCCTAACCCCGGTGGTTGGAGGGTCACCTGCGTGGACTTCTCTTGATGACAGGATGCGGAGTGGCAGCCCCCGCATGTCCTTCCCGGTGCTGGCGCAGGGGCAGCAGGCCCTGGAAACGAAGGAGTCGTGCCAAGGAGTCTGCAATGGGGCCCGGAGGCTGCGAGAACAAGGGCTTCCCAGTGACTTTTATGTCCCCTTTCAGAACAGCTGTAAAGAAAACAAGACGTAAAATACCTCCCTGTATCATTTGCTGGTTTATAGGTGGTTTCATCACTTTTTTCAACGGCTCTCCAAAGTGCTCTTCAGGCTCCCTGATGACTGGCATTGCAAGCGGAGGAGGGGAGAGAGCTGAGGAAATGGGCAGGCCCCTGAGGACGGCACCACGCCCCTCCTGCTCCGGGGCCACCGCAGTGCCGGGCACAGGCCTCAGGACTCTCACGCTGCCTGCAGCGTCCGCTGTGTGGCCCTGCGGTCTGACGTGCTTCCACCCCGTAACCCCCAAAGGCGAGTGAAGGTCCCTTGAATGTGAATTTTGGACCTGAAAGGGCTCACCTGGGAGAAGACACACGTCTATGAATCCAGGGACACGAAGACAGAGATGGGGGTGGGGTGGGCGCACGCCACGTCCCGCCCCACCTTGGCTGCCCGAATGAGGGGCCTTCTCACCCGCTAGGCATCCTTTGCCCTAACACCTCGGGATTTGCTTCTTAGCACCTACAGAGAGGTGCATCATCTTGTTGGTTTTGTGCTCGCTTCGTGTGTCAGTCCACTTTGTGTTGCCATGGAAGAAATGCCCGAGACTGGGTAGTTCACAAAGAAAAGAGGTTTGCTCGGCTCACAGTTGTGCAGGCTGGACAGGAAGCGTCGTGCCAGCGTCTGCTCCCGGTGAGGGCTTCAGGGAGCTGCCAGTCACAGCTGAAGGTGGGGGGGGGGGCAGGCAGGTCACATGGCGGGCCGCATGGCGAGAGCGGGGGCAAGAGGCAGGGATGCCAGGCTCCTTTGAACACCCAGCTCTCAGTGAACTCCTGAAGGCAGAGCTCACCCGTCATCACGGGGAGGGCAGAAGCCATTCGAGATGGATCCGCCCCGTGACCCAAACACCTCCCACCTCCAACACTGGGGATCGGATTCCAACATGAGATTCGGAGGAGACAAATGCCCAAACCGTATCACTGTTTCATACATAGGGATGGAAATCATTAAAAACGTTCCTAGTGGTTTAAATATTTGAACCACCTGTAAAGATTTGTCACTATTTTTATGTTTATATTAATTTATTACATTACATTCAATTTATTTTAATATCAATTAAATGCAATGAATACAAATTTAGTGTGTCAAAAAAAGTATTAAATGTTAAGCTATTGAATTATATTTACATTTGACATAATTACAGGCTCCACGGGAAGTTGCAAAAACAGCACAGACAGGTCCCATGTCCCCTCCCCCGGCTTCCCCAAGTGGTAACGTGTGACATCACAATAGCACAAACCCAAGGCAGGAACTAACACAAATGCAATCTACTGAGCCAGTGATGATGTCACCATTTTTTCCGTACATTCCCATGTGTTTGCATGTGTGTCTATGTGCACATGCATCTACATGTATCTGTGTGTGCATGTCTGTTTACCTGTGTGCATATGTACATGTGTATATCTGTGTATGCATGTATATGTCTATCTGTCTATATTGCGTGTATCTGTGTTCCTGTGTGTACATTTATATGTGTATACCTGTGTGCAAATGTCTGTGTGTTTATATTGTATCTATGTGTTCCTGTGTGTGCACATGTATATCTGTCTATATTGTGTGCATCTGTATGTTCCTGTGTGTGCAGACCTGTGTATCTGTGTTTCATGTGTCTATTCTGATGCACATGTGTCTTTGTGTCTGTGTGCACACACATGTATGTCTGTGCATGCTTGTGTGTATGTCTGTGTGCATGTGTGTCTGTGTGTGCACGTGTATGTCCATGTGTGTGTACTTGTGTGTACATGCATCTGTATGCATATCTCTATGTGACTATATGTGTCTACATGCATGAACATATGTGTATGTCTCTGTGCATGTATTATATGGGTCTCTGTGCATGTGTATCTCTGTGTGTGCATAGGTGTGTGCATACATGTGCATATATGTGTTTCTACACAATTGCATCACCTGTGTAGACTGCTGTAACTGCCCCGGCACAGGCACAGATGGTTCCACCAGCACAAGGCTCCTCCCACAACACCTGGGCTGTTCACAGTGTGCCCATGGCACTCGCCTGCCACCCGCCACCGCGTGGCCAGCACTCCAGTGGCACCTCCCCGAGCAGAGCCACCATGTCTGCTGAACAAATGATTCTATACATTCTCCACTTCCTCAGCCCCTATAGCCGTGGACATGGACAACCGGAAAGTCACGCAGGAATGGCAGTTCCTCCAAGGCCAGTGCTCAGCGTGGGGCCAGGCACAGCTGACGCTGGACTTCCCGGAGCACCACGTCATCTCTGTACCCCCTTCCACAGCCCACCTGCTCCTCTGCCCTGCAGGATCTGAGACAGGAGGGGCATTTCATGGTTGAGGGGCACTTGCCCAGGTCAGCTGTCAGGCACAGAAGATGATAACCACCAGGTCCCTTGGAGAACCTACAGGCTTTTGATGAGTGGCCAGGAGAAGGAAGGTGGCTTGTGCCGTGTTTCTAGTGACCCTGCACTCTGCACTCTCCAATCAGGCAGCCCTGGGGAATTTCTCCCTCTCCTTCCTTCCAAGGTGCTCTGGGGGCTCACAGCAAAGCCACGTGGGGTACAGTGTTGAAACCCCCAGCGTCCCCACCCCCCAGCCTTCACCCTGCTCTTCAAGGGGCCACAGCCCTCCTGGCCTGCAGGCCCAGAGGTGGCCTGACCCTCCAGTGTCCCCTGCCTGCCTCTGACCCCAGCTCACGTCCCACCACCAGCTGGGCTTCCTCCGGCGATTAGACAGTGGAACTCACAGCTGCTCTCTGTGGCTCATGGACTAGTTGACAGTTTTCTGGTCCCCACAGCCAGCGTGTCCATGGCAACAACAGCTCCCAGCGCTCCCCACTCAGCAGACCTTTCTGGCGCCACTTTCCATAGGTACAAACACCAGCGGTCCTTCCTGGGCCTCAGATGCCCCCGGAGATCGCACGCGTGCAAGGCAGGCAGAGGCTACACTTAGGGCCATCATCGAGGCTCGGGCTCTAAAATGCATGCACCAAACGTTGCCAGAGAGGACGTGGGTCTCTGGGGAGAGGCAATGCAGTGGGGCTTCCATCGGTGGCGGGGGTGGCCCTTTGGGACTTCACCCTCCCAGTGGGGCTGAGCAGATCTGGTCCTGGGGGCCATTTCTAGAGTGGCCTCTATCTGCAGACAGAACTGGGACAGAGCTAAACCCAAAGGGCCAAACACATCAGTGAGTGTCCCTGCGAGCTCCACCCCAGACAGGGTAGGGGCACTTCTGATCCACAGCCCACGGCTCCCTGCCCTGGTTCCAGAAGCTCCCAGAGGGCTGAGACCTCGTTGTTCTGCTCCCTGTTGCACTTTTATCACTCGGCTCCACGTTCTATGTTCAAAACATTCTGACAAAGTAGTTGTCGACTGGGTGAAAGAATTAATGGATGGACCAATTCATGGACGACTTCACTGGGTGCTGGGACTGAAATAGCCCCCCGTGGGTAGTTAGTACCCTCGGGCTCTCCCTGTCTTGCCCTTTTTGGACGCTTCCTGATAATTCCCGGGAACCTGGTCTCTGTTACGTGGGAATCTCCGAGCCCTGCAGGAGGGACCCGCTACCCTCCCAAGACACACGCTCCGCCTTGGGGACACCAGGCATGATAAAGCTGTTCTTTATGCTAAGCCCAACCTGACGCATTAAGACCCAAAGCCACTAAAGTTCAGAGAAGACATAATTGTGCCGTTTGATTTGTTCACCAAAGAGCAGGTCAGATTGAAAGGTTACAGTCCTCTTAAAAATATTCTGACAACAATTTTTTTTTTAATTTTAATCTTATCATTTTGCCTTTTCAGAGAAATGGTTTCTATTTATCAGCGATGATTAAATGCTTCTGCAATCGGGGATTACTGACTTTGACCTTTTCTTTATCGGCAGGTTATAAAACGAATGGGCAGATGACAGAAATGTAATTTAAGGATTACCAAATTTATGAGGAGGCCGTTTCACCGGGGAGGGAAGTGACTGTGATTCGAGCAAAGAGAGAAGTGAAGAAAGGGAAGATTTAACGAAAAATTTTTTTTCCCCTAGAGCCCTCGGCGTCAGTGATGAAGACGTCAGGGTTTGTGTCCCGTCCACTGCCTGGTCCGAGGGGGAAGAGCTCGCTGGACGTGTGTGGACAAGGAAGTAGAGAGGTGGGTGACCCCACTGCAGGGCAACAACGGGGACTGAATGAGATGGTCCCCATGAAACAGTTAGTTCACACCTGACACGGAGCCATCACTCTGCAAATGTCGGATATTGCCACTGTTACCACCATCTCACGAAATAGTGTCTAAGAGCAGAAAATTCCACGGAAACTACACGTGTTGCTTAATACTAATTCCTTCCTTGCAAAACTGCAGCTGCTCAGTTATAAGCCAGGACCTCTCTCCTCTTTCTGTTTCTGCATCCATCAGTGGGTGCCCTGTGGGTTAAATCAGGTGCTCCGGAAGGATGTGTTGAAATCCTAACTCCTGGTAGCTGTGAATATGGCTTTCTTTGGAAATAGGGTCTCTACAAACGTCAGTAAGTTAAGACAAGGTCATGCTTCATTAGGGCGGGCCCCAATCCGATGACTGGTGTCCTTACAAGGAAAGGGAGATTTGGACACGGATGTAGAGACACAGAAATGCAGAGAGGAGAAGCCGTGTTAAGAGGGCAGCAGAGATTGGCGCGATGCGGCTACAAGCCGAGGAATGCACGGATTGCCAGCAGACAGCAGACGCCACAGAGCCCAGGAGGGATCCTCGCCTGGAGCCTGCAGAAGCAGCACGACCCTGCAGACACCCTGAGTTTGGACTCTTGGCCTCCAGAACTGTGAGACAATACATTTCGGTTGTGTTAAGCCACGCAGTTGGTGGCTGCTTGTTATGGCAGCCGCAGGACGTGACCACACTGGTGCGTTTAGCTGATAGGTGCTGGCCTTTCCCGCCAGCAGGTGCCCTGATGGCAGGACGCAGACAGTCCCCGCCCTCGTGGCGGCGTGTGCCATGTACCAAGTGCTCAGGGCACCAGGGCGGGCACAGTAGACAAGGTCTCAGACACCGTGGGCCACACAGCAGGAGGCAGGGAGCAAACCCACAGAGACCCACAGCTTTGGGATCAGCCCTGTGAGTGACAAGCACAGCTGGACTTCCAGAGCACCGGAGGGGGCTTCGCCAGGGAACCGAGTCGACTCTCACCTGGGAGAAGGTGGACAAGGTGCGTGGAGTTTCTACAGCTTAGTCAACAGGATAATGTTGAGTTAAGGGAAAACCCATTTTTCAGTTCTCATAGTGAATCACTGAAAGTAAAGCTCAACAGTGTCCCTTAGCCTGTGAAGAAACAGAAGACAGTGAGGTTCCCCAGAACGTTCCAAGTAGGTCATGAGACATACCGAGAGATTCCTATGTTTGCCAAACGGGTCCTGGGTTTAAACAACTTTGAGGAGCACTGTCCACGTGGGACTGGGGTCTGACTTGCACGGAAGTGACAAGGCACGTGGTGAGTACTGTCCTCTGTCCTTAGAGAAAAGAAGGACAGCTGTGCCTCCAAAGGAGCCCTGAGAACCAGAGTCCAGCTCCAAGGTGCCCAGCACAGGATGATTGACGGCTGGGCTATCCAATTAGAAGATGGCGTCCCCACCCGCAACACCTCCTGGGGTCTCAGAGCCAATTAAGAGATGGACCTTTCTACTGGGTGGGTCAATATTTAAGAGGACAATCACTTTTAAATTGTAGGGTAAAGCTCAATATTTTTAAACATGTGTTTTCATGGCCATCCAAGGCTCTCCAAATATTACCCAACTTGAGGAAATGATAAGAGAAATGCCAAAAAAGTCTCCCTACTGCCCGTGGGTAAGGAGAAACGAAGAGGCTGTCCAGGCAGACTGCCGGGGGAACACTGACCCCAAGCTCGTCTTCTCGCTGAGCCAGCTCTCCCGGAACACAGAAGCACAGGAGCCTCAGCAGAGCTGTGGTCACACAGCCAGGAAGGCACTGTACCACGGGCCCCATCTGCCGTCTGGGTGAGCTCTTCATGTCACTGTTGTCATGAGATTAGTGAAGCAAATAGCTCAAAGGTTTCTAATATGTAATACCATTTCTCAAGGCTCATTTAAATATTGCAAATCAAAAGAGAGAATCAGCTGTTGTGTTTCACCTCCCAGAGCTTATTAACATATGTGGGCGGATGCCAGACCATGCTTTTGGTGGTTGCAATTTCTGTCTTCCCCTGGAAGTTCCTCTTGTCCCCAGCCAGGAACTTGGTCACTGTCTCATGGGTTCAGGGCACCAGCCTCTGCTCCAAAGGTAGCCCAGCAAGGGTCTCAGGTCATGAGGAAGGTATTTGACCCTCAGCCCAGATGGGGAGGGGACATGTGGACAGACTTTTTAGGGGACTACATTGAATCAAAACTCAGCACACTTCTTGAGCACCTACTATGTGCCGGGCATGCTGCTGGGGGCTGCGGTTAGGGCAACAAGGTCCCTGCCCTGTTTGGAGGCTTACTTCGGAGGAGCCTCCCCAATGTCCTTGGGGAGGCAAAGCCAGTTATTGACACATCACCGACCACAGAGCGAACGTCGTGCAACGTCTTTTTGGCTATTGAGACTAACCAGGAGTGATCTTGAACCTGAAAAGCATTTCACAATATTTGGAGTCAAGGAGGCAATGAGATCTTTCTGACTGTCACAAAGAAGCATGGATGGGTTGGTTGGTCTCGTTATCTATTTCAAACAGTAATATCGCACAGGGAAAGTTTGCAGCAGAACCAAAGGGGAAAGAAACATGAAGAGGGAGTTGCTTGTGTTTAGTTCTAGAGACAGACTATACACGTATAGGCTAATATGCACATGCACTACAAAAGTAGCATGCCACAGGACATACCATCTGTGCTTTACACATGCCGTGACGCATCCTAAAGATTGTGCCATACCCGTGTGTCTAGATCTGCCTCCTTGCAGGTGGCCGAGTGCTCCCTTGCAGGTTGCACAGGTGAGGGGTGGATCTGGCCCCCCAAGTGGGCATTGTGTTCTTTCCTTTCTCTGACCCCCTCCCTCAAGCAGCACCCCAGTGGGCATCCTTGCGGTATGTCTTTGTGTTCCTGCACAAATGTATCTGTAAGACCAACCCCTAGACCCGCACTTGCTGAAACAAAGGGTGTGTGCGCCTCAAATTTTGATAGATCTCAGCAAATTGCCCTCCCTGCAAAAAAGGTTATCCCAGTTCACGTTCCCACCAGAAGAATTACTTCCCTACTCTCTTAGTCAAGCTGACAGATTGAGAAAGTGTTCATTTCAGACAGGTTTTGACACAAAGGGTGAGCCTCCCCACCCTTCCATGCATTTGAGAGCCACTGCTCTGTCATTTGAATTGTAGGGAGGTTGTGTCCTTAGATAGACTTGGGGAGGCTGAGGGCACCGGCCCGCACCCCCTCCTCCCGCCACCGTAGCTCATGCTGTCCATCCGGGTCTGTGGGTCCAGCCCCCTGCATCCGGAGACTGCGTGGAGCATTTTGAAAGTAAATTGGAGCAAATCCTGTTGTGACGATTGTGTGCCCTCCTCAAGACAGCTAACAGCTCACCGGTATCTTTCAACACCAGGGTTTGATCCCAAAGTTCTGGAAACGTCACAGCAGCCAGCTGGACGAGGAAGGGTGAGGAGGGAGGGAACAGGGCATTGACCCAGCGAGCGGTCCCCACCGGTCACACTGACGGCTGTTCCTCCTGGAGGGCCGGCCGCTGATGCACGGCTATGTCCTGGGGCCCACAGCTGTGCCCTGCCGGTGGAGCACTGAGCACCTGCCACTGAGCAACTGTGGGTGCTGGATGGGAGCTCAGAGGGGCGGCAAGTTTTCTGTACCCCAGCCTGGCCACGGACAGCACCGCCCTTTGGGGGCACGCGTGACAGTGATCCGAATGCCCTGCCCGGAAGGCTGTGGGCTAGGCGAGGGGGACCCTGTGCACTGTCCACCACCCTGAGTTTGGGGTTTCCGACCCAGGCCTGTCTTGCTCCTGGGTAGAGATAAAAAAAGACTCAGGAAATTACAACACAAAGAACAAAGAACAACGCAAAGAATCCTAACGTAAACTGCAGTTTTAGACTTTCGCTAGTAATAATGTATCGTCATCAGTTCATCCACTGCAACACGTGCACCCCACTAATGCGAGAGGTATTCACAGAGGAAGCTGGGGGCGGGGACAGGGGGACTCTGCGCTTTCTGTGCAATTTTTCTGTAAACCTAAAATTGCTCTAAAAATAAAGTCTAAAAAATAAAAAGACCCAGGAAAGATCCTGACCCAAGACCCAAGATATGCTTTCGGCATGATGTGCCACGCGTGCATCCCTGAGGTTGTGCTGGGGGCGAGCAGGTGCCATTGGGGCAACCGGAGACGTTTACCTGGGGTCGCAGCAGAGCTGGGACCTGAGCACAGGAACCCGGGGGCCCCGTGCCGAGCAGGAGCAGAACGAGCTCAGACGGGGGAGCAAGGGGAGGCTGGGCAAACCAGACTGAGTTTGCAGCTCTGCCGGGCAGAGGCCCACTGAGGCACCAAAGTCCACGTGGGCCGTGAGGTTGTGACACTGGCGCCTGGAGCCCCCTCCCCACGTCTGCTCCATCACCTGAGAGGGGACAAAGGCCAGCTCCCGGGCCAGTCCCCACCTCCCATCCCCCCATCCCATCGCCTGGCAGCAAAGCAGAAGAAAGGGGCATGGAGCGGGGCCTGCTGCTTTCCCAGGCTCTGGTCTCCTCTGTCCTGCGTCCACTCATCAAGGACAGTCAGATGCCTGGAGTACACGGCAGGGCCCAGTGCCAGGTCCCCACCTGTGCACCACTCGGGGTCTGTGGCTTTGAGTGAGGGACCTGTCAGCGTGACTCCATCTGATCATAAAGGCAGCAAGGAAGGGCACCAGCCAAAGGCACCAGCAGCCCCTGAGGGTTCCAGGGGGACAGCTGACCACGACACTGCACTGGGTTCTGGCCCAGGGAGCGGGTACCTCACTCTCCAAGGTCAGCACAATCCAGCTTCCCAGTTGCTGTAGAAATGCCCTTCTCCCACCCCTGGCCTCCCCACTTGGCCTGACCTTGAGTTTTGTTTGGGGACAGACAGCAAGATCAGAAGCACAGACAGTCCCCAGGGCAGCCACAGCCTTCAGGAGCGCCCCCTGAGCCTGGCAGGGTGAGCAGGGCTCCGACAGAGAGGGGAGACGTGACTGCAAAGCCCGGGGTGGTCGGGGCCAGCCCTTGTCACAGCCGCAGGGAGCCCTCCCTGTCCACTGGCTGTCAGCCACACTGATGCCACCTCCTGCTGCCTCCTGAAACTTGTCCACACAGGCTCCAGCCACAAACAGGCACTTTGGGTCTCTGTCTCCCACCAGGGGTCGGGGGCTGCTGTCAGGTGGGCGAGAGAAGCCCCCCTCCAGCACTGACTTTCCGGGCAGTCAGCAGGCGGAGCATAGCTGGCACCTGCCAGGATGTCCAGCTGCCGTCCCCAGCCCACCGGGCACCGCTGGCCACCCTGCCTGTGGTCCCCATAGCACTGGCCGTCCTCTAGGGAGGAATCCACCCCACCCCTCCCAACCAGGACCCCCTGGCCGCCTGCACCCAGTGCTCACGTCCTGCTGCACCAGGCACTCGATCTGAAAGACTCCTCCAGTCCAAAGCCTCACTGAGCAAGTAGGGAAACTGAGGCCCAAGGAGGTGGAGGAGGTTGGTCAGAGTCCCCAGCAAGGGGCATCCTAGTCACGCCAGCACGGAAGCTCCCATTTTCCACCGCACAGTGGCGCAGGGCTCTCCTGCCGAGTCAGCCTTGTGGGGTCCTGCTCTCACCCGGCTCATCCAGCCCTCACTGGTCCCTGCTCCGTGCAGAAGCCCTGCCGGGCCCCAGAGTCACTGCGGCGAGAAAGACGGCAATTGTCCCGTCCTCCTGGAGCTGACAATCTCACCAAAGGACACCTGCCTTCCCTGGGGGACTCTTCCCACCTCCTTATAGGCTGCGGGGGCATTGGATGGGGGGTCCACACAGAGGTTTCAGATGGGGTTTGGCTCTTAGAAGCGCTATCTAAGGACTGGCACTGACACTGGCATTATAGAAGCCCGAGTCTATGCCTGCAACCAAGTCACCTAGGAAAAACTATTCTCAGAACTGGAATGAGGTTAGAGCCCTGGCGCACCCCACTAGAGACCTCCCTCTGAGGATTACAAACAGTCAGCCCGCACTCCCCAGCCCCCACCAGCCAGCCAATAAGGATGCCACCGAGTAGGGCCCTTGCAAAGACAGCAATGAGAGCAAGGGGAAAACAGAGGACATCATTTTAGTAAGAGCACGTGCAGGAGGAGCCCGCCTAGAACTGTGACCCTGACAATGTCCGGAACCCTTGTAGTCCTCGGGTAAGGCCCGGCCTTCCCCTTCGCGCCTCTTTTATTAAAGTCTTAGTTGGAACAGCCTCTTTTATTAGAGTCTTAGTTGGAACAGCACCGGCTCACACCCACCACTCACTCACTACATGCCAGGCACAGACTGAGCACCGGCTCACGTGGATTCACGGAACGCCCCACCACCCAGAAGGCAGGTGCCACCGCACACGTCTGCACTCAGGGGGCCTCTTGGAACTTCAGTGTCTTCACATCTACACGGCAGGGGCGATGCAAGTCTTCCCTGACAAGGGGTCCGTGAGGCTCACCTGAGTACACATACATGAGGGGCGCAGGGGAGTGCCCCCCGCAGCACCAGGGCCTGTGCCGTGTCTGGGGCAGCCCCAGCCCCTTGGAGAGGTCAGGGCGACTTTCAATGTCTGCCTGTTGTGAGGGGCAGGGCCAGGATTTGACGGGACAGCCCGGGCCTGCCCCTGCCTGTCACCTCTGCCCCCTCCAGCCTCGGCGGGCAAGAGGGCTCATCGGAAGCCCCCCGCCCCGGCTGCAGAGCTGGGACAGGCCGCCATCCTCGCCGTGCTCCAGGTTGAGGCTGCCTCTTCCGCCCGAGCAAATCAGATAATCAATGAACCCTCTAGAGATCCCAGGCGGTGAAAAACAGAACAACGTCTTTATGCCTGGCGAACTCAGTAATTAACCCCAGCATGGAGGCTGGGTTTGTCTGTCGGGACTTAACTGGCTTTTGGAAGGAGAAGGACGGAGGGATGTCCCCAGCCCTGCCAGCCGGGCCAGGGAGAGAGGTCCCTGTGGGGACCAAGCAGTCAAGGGTCCCCATTTTCTGCAGACCCAAGGCACCCGGAGGCTGGGAGAAGGATGCTGTCCCTGGCAGAGGCAGAATGAGTGATCTGCCTCGCTGGCGCTGAACACACACCATTAATCTAGCAGCCAGCTCTGCCCGGGGAAAGACGGGAGGCTGTGGACAGCGGGGGTCACCTTTCCCATCACGGAGTCCTCAGCCAGCCTGGGCGGCCGCCTCACTCTCCAGTCCAGCTCCAGCTGGAGGACGAAGAGAGCAGCATGCCAGACGGCCAGGTGGGGTCTGGGAGAGAGAAAGGACAGGGTCAGTGACGTCAGAGCCCTGGCCCTCCTCGCCACACCCCTCCAGGACGGAAGACAGAGGCCCAGGGCGAAGGGCGCCGAGCAGGGGGTCCCTCTCAGCCCCGCCGGGCTCTCGGGGGGAGGCAAGATGGGACGGTGAGGTCAGGCTTCAGGGCGAACCGGGAGAGCCCCCTGGCGACCCCTGACCAATGGCCGCGGCCTTGGAGTCAAACAGTCCTGAGTTCAACTCCAGACCCTGACCGTTACTAGGTCGACAGTTGGACCCGACCTCCAGTTTCCCCTTCAGTGAAGTCGGGCGAGGAGATCGTCACGGCGACCCTGTGCAGGGCAGGGCTGAGAAAGGAAGAGCATGGCGAGGTTGTTTGTCTGGCGCTACAGCGGCCCCGCCCACAGCCCCCCTGCCCGGGCCTGGGCACACACAGGAGGGGAAGGATGGCCGAGGAGGGCTGCCATCCATGCGACTCAGCTGCAGAGCTTTCTAGAAAGAGTGAGGCATAGGCTGGGTCTTGCAGGGAAATGTGGATTCGGGTTGACAGAGGGGCTGAAGGAGGACGTTCCTGGTTCCAGCCGGACACCCGAGCCTGCAGGGTGCAGAGGTGCAAACGGCCTGACATTACACACGCCTGTGCAGAAAGGGGCCAGGAGAGCCAGGCTCCACCCCTGGTCCATTGAGGAACCAGAGCTGGAGGAAGGAGCTGCCAGTCCCAGGGGGCCATAAATGCCAGAATGACTCCACAGTCAGGAAGGTCCTTGTGAGTGCAAGACTCAGTTTCCCCAGCCGGCCCCAGAGGAAGGGATTCAGGCATCAGGTCCATCCCGGAGGCCAGCTCTAGATGCTGGGAGATGTTGGTGGGGAGCCGGCCTGT
Organism: Mirza zaza; assembly: GCA_008750895.1. NCBI lineage: Eukaryota > Metazoa > Chordata > Mammalia > Primates > Cheirogaleidae > Mirza > Mirza zaza. The sequence continues at coordinate 79,670 of VSMD01019987.1, read as the reverse complement.
GGCTCATCAGAGCAAGTCAGTAGGGTGTGAGCCCTGAACTTCAAGCCATCTCTGCTGCTGGCCCTTCCACATGATGCAGTGACAGGGACGCCTTCACGAGGCAGCTGCCTCTATTTGCATGTTGACTGGCGCCAGGCCCCAAGTGGGCACTCTGACCTTGGTACCTCACTCTGACCTTGACGCCAGCCCCGCAGGCAGGCGTTGTAATCCCTGTCCTGCACGTGAGGAAGCAAGTTCAGAGAGATATGGTGACGCGTCCCAGGTCACTCAGCCATCAAGTGGCTCAGCATAATTTGAACCCAGGTCACCTGACCCCCAATCTCACAGAGATTTTGCAGCCATGCAAAAATCCCCCGTTCCCAGGGAGACCTGACCCTCTGCCTTTCTGTAAGGCAGCAACAACTGGGTTGAGGCATCACCGTATGCCGCAGACCAGTGGGGACAGTCACCAATCGCTAAAGTGGAAGGGGTTTACGGAGTGCCGGGATCTGTCCGATCACCCTCCCCGTCCTGTCTCATTTGATTCTCACAATACCTGTGAAAGACGGGTGCTGTCGGCATCCACGTTTTTGTAGATGAGGAGGCTGAGGCTCAGAGGTCAGGACCACGCCCGGGCCACCCAGCCAGGCCGTGGCGGGTGCCTGACCGCATGCCCCGAGCGCAGTTACCCTGGGGAGCAGGGATGGCCGAGACCCCCGCGGAGCACCTGAGTCCCAAGTCTGGCACTCATAAAGGTGTGAGCCACAACAAGCTGACACCTCGGTGAGGCCCCGGGAGGATGATTGATGCGGCCCAGGCCGGGGAGATAAGCGGGATAATGTGCTGCCCGGATGCGCTGTACCCACTGGCAACAGGGCGCGTCCAGGACACAGGACACAGGCAACGTGCCCCCCGCCACCCCGATCCTGAAGCTCGTCACAGCCGGTCTGGGGTCCGCACGGCGCTGGGTCCCCTTCGGCCAAGATGGTCGCTGGCGGGCACCTGCTCCAGAAAGGCCACCTGAGAGCGCTGCCGAGGGAGGCTGCTGGGGTGCGTTGCTAGGATACGGGAGGAGGGGGTGCAGCGGCAGGCAGCACAGGCGGCCGGCATCCGAGGGGCCCGGGGATCACGGAGACGGACGCCAGTCTCTTGATTCCGATGTGCCGATCCTACCTGACGTTGACGGAGGCTCAAAGGATAATTTGAAATCTAATTGCTGAGTGTTTTCGTTTGGTATTAGGAGCATTCCACTTGGTAAATATCAGGGAGCGGGAAGCCTTCCCTGATCCTCTGGGCAAAGTTTACGGGCACTGCCCTGGCAGGGGACGGAGAACACGCAAAAGCCAGGGAGAGAGAGAGAAAGGAGAGGGAGAGAGAAAAGAGAGGGAGAGAGAAAGGAGGGGGAGAGAGAGCACCTTATACTTCTGGGGAGGGGAAGGTGCCGGAGGGGGAAGGAAACCACCAGGCCAAGCCCCTCCAAGTATGTTTCCCGCAGCGGCAGCAGGCTACATTCCATACGGGAAAAGAATATTCCGAGGGCCTGGATTTCCTGGTGCTCTCCACCTCTGCCCTCTCTGCTCACCCCACCCCTGCACCCCAGAATTCGCCTACCTGGACAGAAAGACAGGGAGCCCCTGCTGGGAGTGAGGGTGTCACTCCCTGGGCCAGCAAGAGCAGGAGGGTGCAGACAGAGGCAGCAGCAGTGGGGGGGTCGGCGTTGCACCCCGGGCTGGGGAGGAGATTATGCATGATGTCTGCGGTGGGAAGAACGCTACAAGTCAATGCGTCTGAAGAAAGTAGGAAGGGCCAATACCAACATACCAGATGGGTCGCAGATTTAAATGGAGAAGAAGAAAGGAAGGAGAGAGAGAGAGAAGAAAGAAAGAAAGAAAAAGAAAGAAAGAAAGAGAGAGCGAGAGAGAGGGAGGAAGGAAGGAAGGAAGGAAGGAAGGAAGGAAGGAAGGAAGGAAGGAAGGAAGGAAGGAAGGAAGGAAGGAAGGAAGGAAGGAAGGAAGGAAGGGGGGAAGGAAGGAAGGGAGGGAGGGGCAGCCACAGGGCACAAGCTTCTTGTCTACTGCTTTTCCCATCCCAGGTGGTCCTGCCTGTTAAATGTCCCGCCGTCTGCCATCAGTTACCCGGTGCAGTGCTCACATCCCAGAGTTCTCATACCTACATGACATGACACCAACCGAAACATCAACCCAGGACGGACCACAGCTTCAGCTTCTCAAACACAGCTCTCAGTGGGAGACCTTGGGCAGATCATGGAACCCCTCTGCACCTCGCTCTGCTCATCCGGGAAGTGGGACCACAGTGCTCTGGGCCAGCACCGTCCTCAGCACCTCCCGTGCACACGCTCACTGGACCCTCACGACACCCCGTGAGGTGGGACCACAGCCACCTTCCGGGCGAGGAATTGAAGAAAGAGCTGAAGTGAAATTTACAAGGTCACAGGGCCAGGAGAGACGCATGGTGACTCAGGCCCAGCGGTCTGGTGCCAGGGTCTCCGTTCTTCCCCATGTCACTTCCACCGTGTCACTTTCCCTTGTCACTTCCCCCATGTCGCTTCCACCGTCTTACTGTCCCTTGTCACTTCCCCATGTCGCTTCCACCGTGTCACTGTCCCTTGGCACAAGGACAGAACAAAGTAAATCAAGCATTTAGGACAGGGCCTGGCACACACGGAGGCCCCCACGGGATGGCCATTATTACTCTTTCTAATGAAACAGCACCTGCCTCTACCCTTCCGGAGAAATGTCTTTTCCCCTCTGAACTCCACCCCTTCCCGATCAGCCCACCTCCAGGTGTTAACAATCCCGCAAGGGTGTTCTCTGCTGCTCGACACACAGCAAGCCAGTTGCCGAGACGACGAGGCTGTCAGGGAAGAAAGGATTTACTGTGGAGGGGGTGGGAGGAGGGGACAGCCTCAAATCCGCCTCCTCAGCCAACAGGGTCGGGGGCTTTCTGGAGGTGGAATGAATGACGCACGAGGGGAGTGAGCATCATTATGTGTTGGGCTGGAGTGCAGGGCACGCAAGTGCAGTGAGAAATCATGCTAGAACATGTGAATCCATCGCATGACCAAAGAACGGCGGGTAAGTCCCTCCCAAGGCGGGATCCTAGCGGTGCGATGAGCCAGGGGCTAACACTGCTCGTGCGCAGGGGGACGCGGGGATGGGCTGCTCGGCGGGTCCCTGGACTCGATCCCTGGTGGGTGTCACTCGTCTCGTGTCCTCTGGATGCACAGGTGGTGCGAGGCTGCATGGTTGTCCCCTGGCTGCAAGGAGGTCCCACCACTTCTGGGAAAGACACTCGAAAGGATGCGTCCGTGCAACAGAGAGCGACAGTGTTTGGTCCCAAATCTGACTGTCTGCCGAGCTGTCTCTGTTTCCTGTCCTGCCAGCTTTGAAACTGCAGTTGCTAAGTTACTGGTGCTGAGATGAAACTCCCTGTCTACGGTGCCACCAATTCAAGGCCGCTTAGAGCAGCCAGTTCTAGCCACAATGGGAACACTGAAAACTCATTTGAACAAGGGAAGTGAAAACACTATTAAAAACACCGTCTTGCTCATGGGGCCGATTGCAAAGGGGGTGGGAGCCTTGAACAGGCCGCTGCACAGGGTGCCGCCAGCCAGGGGACCGAGAGGCCCCGACAGAGCCCGGCTCATTAGGAAGAACATGCCGGTCTGTTCTGGCCCCAATTACCCAAGGAGATGGCATCGATTAGCACATTAATAAGTAACGTGTCTATTAAGAGCCAGTCTCCCACGGCCAGGGGATAATTGCCTTGGACAGGAATGGCCTCTGCCCACCCCCACCCCCAGGAAATCTCCACCAATGGTGCTCCGTGGCCCAGCCCTGGGCCTGGAACAAGGACAGGAGGACCGAGGGACGGCTGAACTGGGGGACGTCCTGGCATCCTGACGCCAAACCCCGAGTGCCGCACGTGTGCTGAGGCACGGCAGACCCTGTCCCGTGGTCTCGTCTCTGCGACCCCGGCTGCAGGAGCCCCCACCCCCCAGACAGGCCCCCACCCCAGGACACGACCCCGGCCCAGGACATGCCCCTCCTGGCAGGAGGAGGAAAGAACAGAGGAAGCCCCAGCGCAGAGCCGAGAGCTTCTGCTCTGACGTAGAATATATTCACTGTCTCCCGGCCTCCCCACCCCTCGGGCGGGCCCCCCTCCTGTGCCCCTTCTCCCCGCTCTGACTGTGGGATCACCGGAGGTCAGAGCACGAGTCCCGGAGCTGCAGGCACAAAGCACCACAGACCGAGTGACTTAAAACGCAGAACTTCATTGTCTCCCAGCTCTGCAGGATGGAGGTCTGAGAGCAAGGCGTGGGCAGGGGTGGCACCTTCGGAGGCTGTGGGGGAATCTGTTCTGTGTCTCTCTCCACTCTGGGGGCTGTCGGCAGAATTTGATCCTCCCTGGCTGCGGAAGCATCAGCCACCTGTGCCTCAGACCTCACGTGGCATTCTCCCCCCACCCCCCGGTGTGCCTGGGCCCATTCCCCTTTTCATAAGCACACCTGTCAATTCAGTTAGGGCCCCCCCTCCTCCAGCACCACCTCATCTTAACTATTCACATCGGTAAGGGCTTTATTTCCAAATAAGGTCACAATCTGAGGGGCTACAGGTTAAGATTTCAACACACGAGTTTTAGGGGGACACAACATTCAGGAACTTGGGATTTGGCCCGAACTCACTTGGAGGCCAGTCCTGGTGGCTCAGGGCCTGCTCTCACATGGACGTGACCCTTCGGCCCTGCTCCACCGGCCCCACCCCCGGGGAGGCTCCTGGCAGCTCAGAATCCCAGCCACTGTGGTCACGACTGCCTCCTGGTGTCTGCTGTGGCCGGATGTGTCCCTGCAGGGAGCAGGGGGCACAGTATGAGGGGCTCAGAGAGACATGGGTGCAAATCTCGCTCCTCCACTTAGCAGCTGGGCAGCTTTGGGCAAGACCGTCCACCCCCTGAGCCTCAGTCCTGACCGCGCAGGGCTCTGAGGCTTACGCAGGGCCCCAGAAGCCCCAGGGCCTGACACTCCCCTCCTCTTCCTGATTGTTTGCTAATCTGCCGGGACCCGCCCCCTGGCCCATCTGGGCCTCTGACCGCCCCAAACACACAGGCAGATGCCCGCGTTCCTGCCATGCATGCAGCAAAGCCTAGAACACACCCCTCCTCAGCTTCCAGTCACATGCGAACCAGCTGTTGGGACCCCATGGTGTCAGAGGCAGATGGGGAACCTTCCTGGGAATTTCAAATGCATTGCAGTATTGGGTGCCAGTGCACACGTGTACATGAACACACACCACACACACACACACACACACGTGTGGACATACTGTGTCGTAGACTGCCTGCTCAACCTCCAGGGAAGTCAATCAACAACCCCTGCCCCACACCACAGTCTTTGCAGGACGGCCTTGCCCCTTCTAGAAGCCACCTCCTGCCCAGGGGGGCTGAGCACTATTTAATCACCCTCGACCAAGAGCGTGACTCCCGACAAATGATGGGTCGTATGCATACACACATTAAACGCAGATGAACGTCCGTGATTATCGTTATTACCATAATTATCGGGGAAATTAGCAATCAGGAGCCCCGCACAGCCTGGCCGCCGCTCTGCTAGGCGCCCTCCCCGACACCCGGCCCCAGACACCACGGGCGTTGGGCAGTCTGCCCCGACTGAGCAGGACTCCTGCCTCCCTACGCAGAGTGCTCCACGCCGGCCGGAGGGAGGGAGAAGCCTCAATCTCATGTCACAGGCGGCCCAGCCTGCCGAGGACAGACGCTGCTGTAGGCAGCACCCAAATCTCCGCACTGGGAGGACATAACGCTCCCGTCCTGCCCCAGGCCTCAGAGGCAGGCACCAACAGGGCAGAGGCAGGCACCGAGGCCGAGGAAGTGGCGATCAGAGACTGTTTTCCAGGCACGAATGCCATCCCCTCTGCTCTGGCCCAGCCTGGTCCCAGCTCCCTGAACCTGGGCCCTGGGTGCACGGGTACGGCCTAGCCTCCCCCACGACGCACTAGAAGGCAACACTCCTGCCTGTTTCTTTGCTCTGCGCTTCTCAATGGCCTTCAACTCTGTTCGTTACAGTGACACCTACAGCCTGGAGCCACGCCCAGGCCTGGTCCTGGCTTCCAGGCCAGCTGTTCCAGTGGAGATGCCAGCCTGACCAGTACCCGCCACGTGCCAGGCACTGTCAGGACAGCCCGGCCAGGCAGAAGGTCCAACTCCCACTTTCCAAAGCAGGGCTGGGCAGAGCTGGGTGACTAACCGTCCGGAGCAGACCGGGCCGCCTCTCCCCAAAGCCTGGGCCTTTCCCCCTAATGCCGCCCTAGAGGGAGACCCGCACCCCTGGCCAGCCCTGCCCGGAGTCCTCCCCCGTCCTTGGACCAAGGCTGCTTTGTCAATCCCGACTTTGTATTCAGCAGCCGGAACCTCCTGAGGCCTTGAATAATTCCATTACAAATACCTTCTGGCTGCCTGTGATCACATATTAGGGGTCCTTCATCCCTGTCCAGCCCCAAAACCCTCAGGGGACTTCAAAACTCCTTCCCAATGGCCTTTGACAAGCCCGATTCCCACCCCCTGAGGGTTCTTCCTAGGTAGGAGCCGTGTACGCCGGGAGGGAGACGCCCAGGTGTGGATCTCAGTCGTTGACCTGCCCCTTCCCATGTGCTCCTTAATGCCGGCAAAGGCGGGGGCATCTGGCCAGAGCTAATTCCCTCCCCTCGCAGGGTCTGCCCGGGCCAGCCCCCAGCAGGTGCGCAGGGCTTCTGCCGCAGCAGGCAGGGCTGCACTGGGCAGTGGACCCCATGCTCCTTCCACCCAGAGTCTCACCGAGAGACCCAGCGTCCAGGATTCTGGGGGGCTGGTTAGATGGTTTCCAAAAGGGCACCCCCTCCCCTCCCAGAGAGTAACCTAGAGCTAACTTCTGCGCCTTCCCACCTCCCATAAGTGCCCCTGCTCCGGCCCTGCTGCTGGGAGAAGAGACTGAGTGTGCTTGGGACAAGGGGCCAAGAGGCCTCGGTCCTGGCCAGGGTCATGCCACCCACAGAAAGGGAGTGTCACAGTGTCCTTCTGTGGCAAGAAGCTCGTGGCTGAGCGGACAACACCCTCTGCTCTGAGCATGAAGCAGCGGCTCTCAGGGTGTCTGGAAGTCAGCGGGATTCAGCTAGAATAGGGCAGCCAAAGCCGGCAGCCCCCGCGGCCCTCCTCTGGCCTCCGAACCCAGTGCTTGGCAGCTAAATTAAAACTGCCCAGGAAAATAAACACAGGCCTATAAAATATGAATGGAGTTGTCCGTAAAGCCTGGGAGTGAGCACAGTGACCTTTCCCACCCGGCCATGGTGTGGGCAGAGGCAGGAAGTGGAAGCTTCATGATCCGGAGAAAAAATTCCTCCCAAGGGCCAGCCTGCTCCCCTCCAGCCACCAGCAGAGCTACGCCTCTGCACACACACGTGTGTGTGTGTGTGTGTTCATGTGCATGTGCTTACACAAGTGCGGGTTTGCATACCTCCTGACAGGTGTGTGCATGCCTACATGTGTGCAGACATGCCTGTGTGTGCGTGCATCTGTGCTCACACATGGGGGTGGTGAAAACATCTATAACATCACGTGCTTCCTTCTTTTCTTCCCCGGGTATCTGCTTCGTGCCTACCACGTGCGGGCAGAGAGGGGAGACAGAGGAGCAGGCCGGCAGTCATGGTGCAGAGCAGTGAGCCTGCCTGGGGCTCTCTGGAAACCCAGAGGCACCCGACTCCACTCAGGAGCTGCACAGGGAAGGCCGCCTGGGGAACGGAGACCTCGTCCCCACGACTTCACCAAAGTCCAAGACCAAACCCTTCCCTTCTCCAAGGCTCAGTATCCTGCACGTGTGGTCACTCCGTAGTGCTCGTTGAATGCATGTCTGCAGTGACAGATCAAAGAGCCCCAGCCGAGGCAACAGCTTGCTGAGCCCCTGCTCCCGGGCTGGCTGCCCGGCGGAACAGGAGGGTGGCCAATCACCTGCTCACTAATGACAATTCCGGTTTGACTTTCCTTTTCCAGTGGCGTCTCGTGCACAGTCGAAACTCCTGGTTATTTCTGCCAAAGGGAGTAACGTGGCACGTGGAGTTATCTTCCTTTTCCCATCTCTGAGCCAGAAACACTCCCACGGCCTTCAGCGAGTCACACGTCGGCTCATGAGGGGCAAGTGACGACTCATTTTAGTCCCCATTTCAGTCTTCGAGGTTGGACGGACCCGGGTTCAAGCCCCACCTCCGCCCCCCTTGCCGTGTGAGCTGGGCCATGCTGCTCGGCCCTCCAAGCCTGTTCTCTGTGTTTGTGAGACAGGTTTAAAACCGTTTCTCTCGCGGGGCCATGTCAAGAGTTAAGTGAGATCACCCGTGGGGTGCGTTGCTGTAACAAACAAGCTCCAAATCTCAGGGGCTGAGACCGCAAAGCTGACTCCTCGTTCAGAGTTCATGTTCGTCGTGGCCGACAAGGTGTATCTGCTCATCCTGGTCAGGCGGGGACTCGAACAGATGGACACTGATCCCAAAAGATGTCCCTACTGTTCAATAAAATGAGCCAAGAAAATGCAATCAGCCACGAGTGTGCTGCTGCTTGAGTCCCCTGCCCATGGTGGACAGGAGACTTCCACCTTCTGCGCATAGGCTGTGGCCAAAGGACGCCTTGGCCACGCATGAGTTAAGAGGTTGGAGGTGAAGTCATTTCATGGGAGGGCCCCAAACAGTGGAAACAAAGCCACAGGTCATGTACTTAAAATTCCAGCCGGTTCCTCCCGACTTCATTCCAGCCGCTGTGCATTCCTTCGAGCAGCTGTGTCCTGTGTCCGTCGTCACTCTCCTGCCTCGCAGCTCCAACGCCCCCTTCAGCGTATGCCCTGTGAGCGACAAGGGAGAGGCTTCCGGTATTTCTCCAGCAAGATGCTGAGCATCTCGGAAGAGGACACCGGGGAGAAGCTGCAGGGGAAGGAGCTCCCTTGCTGGACCTTGGTGGCGTTGGAGCCACAGCCACCGACCCAGGCTTGGTCCCTCTGCGACTGCACAGCCTCAGCCTGGTGATGACTTTTCTGCAGCATCTCAACGGGGAAACCAAAGCCCAGCAGGGCCCATGTGATCTGAACATACCTGCGCAGGTGCCCACAGGCCCCTCTCCGAACCCCTGTGCAACCTGTGCCCAGTCACCTGTATCCTGGAGGGTCCACACTGAGCTGCCGTGCCTTCTGCAAGACCCTGCAGGATTCATGTACTATGGAGGCCTCCTGCCCCGCAAAGGTGGCCTGACGCCCCCTGCACATCCACGCACCAGTGGCTCACAGCCAGCTCCCTCCCCACACACCAGAGAGGCTGAAGGCTTGCCCAGCAGCTGCTGACCCGCCCCAGCTTGGGTCAATCTGCAAACTTTACCTCCAGTGACATCTGAGCCCCTTCCAAATCTGTCCTTCCTTGTTACCTCCATCTGCACCAAGTAGAGTTTCTTTACACCTTACAGTTTTTTGCTCATCTTAGTTGACAACCCTTTATATGAAACTCCCTGGGTAGACCTGCCACGTGGTTTCTGTCTCTCAACTGAACCCAGGCTGTGCATACCTGACTCTCACACATGCACTCGCCGGCATTTCCCCACCACTGGCCCAAGATCACGCCTCACCGCCCCTGTGTCCCCTCACTTCCTTCCCTTACCTGACACCCCATAAACCCTTTCTTGGTGCCCACAGCTTGCCTGCTCTTCTTTCCTCATGCTCTTGGCCAGACACGAGAGTCTGACGCTGCGGCAAATCCAGAAATGGGGGCGGGGGCGGGGGAACCGTGACCCCTCCCGCAGTCAGCCGCTGAGGTTAACGTCATGGACCGTTCTGGGAATGAAAGACTGAGGCAGAGACGGGTGTGGCGATTCACCCGGGTCCCCTGGAATGGTCGTGGCAGAATTGGAACAAAAGTTCGGGTCTCCCAAACGTCAGTCCAATCCCTGTGACTTCAGGACATGCTTCCTGTCAGGAAGACGGGGTCCAAACTGACACTTCCCGCCCCTGGACTTCCAGGTCAGCCGTGTGACTCGCTTTGGCCCACGGAGAGTGGCAGAGTGGCAGTCCTGAGCCCGGGCCTTGAGAGGCCTGGTGTTCCCTTTTGTCCTCTGCGCTCCTGCCCTGGCCGTGGGAAGAATATGCCCCGGCCTGCCCCTGACCCCGGATGACAGACGCCAGAGCAGACCATGCTCAGCGGCTGCAGTCCGAGCCGAAGGCCCCCCCCTCCCCCCGCCGGCCCCAACTCACGAGTGGGATGTGGCTGCCATTGTCACAGGCCTCCGAGGCTTGGCAGCAGGAGTTCACTGACACCATGAGAGCTAACACCGCAGAACCAATAACTAATGGATTAAAAATGAAATAGGAAAAGCAGGTTTCCAATTTTTAGAAGAAAATAGGGGACATTTTTATGACAACAGAGTAGAGAAGGACTTTTTAAAATAAGACCCCCCCAAAAACAGACACCCTAAACAAAATTACCGATAAATTTAACTATATTAAAATAGAAACTTTGATCTGACAAAAGATGCTACGAATAAAGTTAAAAGGCAAACATAATGCACAAATAAGGAGAGCATATTTGTAATGCATTTGGCAGAAAAAAGCACCGATATCCAGATCATAAAAAATAGCTCTCACAAGTCAGCAAGGAGAAACCAAAGACCCCACAAGAAAATGAGCTAAAGGCAAGTCACAAAGGAGGAGACGCAGGATAAATGACCATAAAGCAGGGTGTTCCATTGCAGAGCAGTCGGGGAACCACACATGAAAACGACAGCGAAGTATCACCCCATGCCCATCAGATGGGCAAAATAGCAGCAGGTGCAATGACAAATGCTGATGAAGATGAGCAAACCAGAATTTGCACGCTGCCAACGTGCCGGGTGTGGCCACCGCTCTGAAGGTCATCGGTGGCTGTGCTTCATCAGGGGAGCTGATGATGGGCATGTCCCAAGACCCCAAGCCTCCCCAGGAAAAGTGAGGTTCACGGGCCAGAACAGCAGCATGGCGTGGGGTGGGCGTCGCCTGCTCATCAGAAATGCTCAACTCTAGATTCACCTGGAAAATACTGATGAAGGGAAGAAGCAAATTGAAGAAGAATGTGTATAGAGTGCTATTTGTATGAAATTCCAAAAAAAAAAAGACCACGAATTCTTCATGGACCCGTACGCTCAGTGTTAAACACGGGCGAGAAGACACGCACTGACTTCGCCATGGCTGGGAGGGAAGAGGTCATGGACTAGAACAGGGGTGTGGAACTCGAGCATCTGCTGAGCCTGAAACATTTCACCCCCTTAAAAATAAAGTCTGGGCCGGGCGTGGTGGCTCACGCCTGTAATCCTAGCTCTCTGGGAGGCCGAGGTGGGAGGATTGCTCAAGGTCAGGAGTTTGAAACCAGCCTGAGCAAGCGTGAGACCCCATCTCTACTATAAAAGTAGAAATAATTAATTGGCCAACTAATATATATAGAACAAATTAGCCGGGCATGGTGGCGCATGCCTGTAGTCCCAGCTACTTGGGAGGCTGAGGCAGGAGGATCTCTTGAGCCCAGGAGTTTGAGGTTGCTGTGAGCTAGGCTGACGCCACGGCACTCACTCTAGCCTGGCCAACAAAGCGAGGCTCTGTCTCAAAAAATTAAATAAATAAAATAAAGTCTGAAGCAAATGTGTCAAAAATCTTCCACGTGTTAATTTTAACTGTAGGTACAGGAAGGTTTGATACGATTATCCTCCCCGCCGTCCTGCGTGTTTGGAATGTCGTGCGGCATTTCCGAGCGGCTGATCCGGTATGAAAGGCAGCTGCCTACGTGGCAACAATGGTTATCTTTAGGTGGTAGGATTCTAGGTGGGTTCTTCTTTCTTTTTTCCCTACTTGTATATTATCTCTATGTCCTTTTGTCAGGATGTATGACTGTTGGGATGAAAAGGCTCGTATGCGAACTCCCCGAGTCATAAGCACGCGTGCCCCGGCTGGGGGAGGGAGGGAGGCAGGGGGGAGCAGCCCCGTCCACCCGGCCGCCCCGGGCAGCTCTGCAGAGGAAGATACGAGCACGTGCCCCCCCGCAGCCAAGGAGCTAAGGAGGCTCGATGTGAAATGCATCATTCCAGGGGAGCTAAATCCCTGCCTTATCTAATTTTGTATCCTGAGGCTGATTAATTTAAACTCCAGAATAAAATAAACACCAGCGTTAAATAAGGATTAAATACTCCACAGGGTCCTCAGTTGAACATGCTGACATTATACATTTTATGGTATGGATCGAGGGCCCCGGGTGGGATGGGGGCGCGGCAGTGGGGGTGCTCCGAGCGGAGGAGACAAAGTGGCCGGCGCTCTGGGATTCCGAGTGCGTCCGCCTTCAGTCTTGCGTCTGGACGCCGGCAGAAGACCCAAGAGCCACGCCGCGGCAGGCTCTTCGCACGGGAGGAAGCTTGTCCTCTGTGTCTCCAGCTGCCCCACGTCCCCAGGGGGAAGGGTCATCAGAGGAGTGGGGTCAGTGGACTGGAGGAACCCCCCACCCCCGATGTCCTTGGAAAACAGCAGGGAAGAGGTTCTGCCACCTGGGCATTGCCACCAAACACAGGCCAAGAGCATGAACCAAAATCGGAGAGCTCTGGCACGCCCCATGGCCGCTGAGTTCCAGGAGGGACCCCAGGGAGGTGGAGCAGGTGAAAATGGGGTGGGCTGACTGACATGTGCCTGGAGGGCCCCACACACCTGACTGAGGGATGAGGGGAGGCGGCTGGTGGATACTACCAGGCGCGCAGCACAAAGCCGGGAGATCAACTAGAGAACGAGGCGCATCTGTGGAGGCCCCCATCCCCACCTCGAGATGGCAGTGCCACCGGGCTGAGCCGGACCACTGTGGGACATCGTGTGCAGCATGAATGTCATACTGGAGCAGGACCCAGAAGGCCCAGACCCAGATCCAGCTGAGTCTCGGCTATATCTGAGTGTTTGCATCCCCACAAAATTCATATGTCAAAATCCGGTCACCAACGCAATAGAATTAAGAGGCGAAGCCTTTAAGAAGAGATTAAGTCTGGAAGGCAGCGCCCTCGTGAAGGGGATTAGTGCCCACATAACAGAGGCCCCAGGGAGCTTGTGCTCTCCTCCCGCCACGCAAGGACACAGCTGCAAGGGACCCTCTGTATGGAAGAAGCCCTCAACAGTCGCCCAATCTGCCGGTGCCTCGGCCCAGGACTTCCCAGCCTCTGGGACTGTGAGACATAAATCTCTCTTGTTTGTGAGTCACCCAGTCCAAGGTATTTTGTTAGAGCAGCTCAAACGGACTAACCCTCTACCCCGAGCAGCTCAGCCGCTGAACTCCCCGCAGACTCACCCGTGATGGAATATCTTCCACAGATGTGTGCTGAGCACCTACTTTGCACAAGGATGCACCCCATTATTGGTTGGGGTACAAAACCAAGTCCTAGTCCCCCAACGAACGGTGGGCACTGCGGGAGCTGAACAGCAGGCCCACGTTGCTACGGCCAGCTGGGGAAGGCACAGGTGTCAGGCCGGGAGGCAGAGAGTATGGGAGAGTCGGTGACTTCAGCAACACTGGAACGGTGACTGGACAGTCCCCAAAATGGCAACGTCTCCTCTTGTTACCAAAATTCACAGTTGTCACTATGAAGTGTCCCCAGAGATGCAGGGCAACTGAGAGACCAGAAAAGAAGGGAAGACAGAGAGAGAGAGCATGTTCTTGGCATCATCAGCTGCAGATTTTTTGCAAGAAGGAAAGCAACCCTCCTGGAGCCCTGGGTAGCAGATAAATGTGCAGAAATACAGGTGTTGGCTATTCGGCTCATGGACTTTGAACACGTGCCGACCGAGAGGCAGAATCTCCTCCAGCCCAGGTGGTGTGGGGTATGGAGGTACAGAAGGGGTCTAAGGAGGAGGGAGACAGGGCGATGAGAAGGGAGCTCTCAGCACAACCATCTCCGAGACCTGGGTCTCTGCTCACATCAGCAGGAGAGAGTAGTAATGGGGGATCACAGGTTTGCAAACGTCGGGCTTTCCATGTGACATGCTCAGGCTCTCATGACAGTGCTGTGTGACAGGTGCTGTTGCTGTCTGAGGCATAAGGTTGGTAAATAATCACACACAACTGGTGGAATGTTGGAGAGTTGGGTTTAAATTTATCATCTTGCTGTTTTCTTTCTATTTGTCCCATCTGTTGTTTGTCCCCCTTTTATTCTTTTTCTCACTTGTTTTGGGTTACTTTGAGTATTTTTATTTCACTTTATCTCCTTTGTTGGCTTTTTAGATATAACCATGTTTGCTTGGTTTGGTTTCGATTTTTTAGTTTTTGGTTTATGGTTTATAGTACACACCTCCAACCTGCCATAAGTTACCATCCATATTATACCGCCACTATAGACATATAGCGTAGGAACCTTAGAACAGTGAGCTTCCCTCTCCCCTCTTTGTCTTTTGTGTTATTGTTTTCACACATTTTGCTCCTACATATGCTGTAAACCCCACATTACATTGTCATTACTTTTGCTTTAAACAGTCAATTATCTTTTAAAAAGTTTTCAAATGTTTCATTTTTACCTACGTCTCTACCATTGCTGTGCTCTACACTCTTTGGTGCTGATCCAGATCTCCATCTGGTATCATCTTCCTTCTGCCTGAAGGATTTCCTTTAACGTTCCTCAAGGTGCAGGCTTGCTGGTGATGAATTTTTCAAGCTTTCGAATATCCGGAAGTGTTTATTTCGCTGTAATTTTTGGCAGATATTTCTGATAGCGACAAAATTCTAGATTGACAATTGCTTTATCCTTGAGCATGTTATAGAAGTTGCTCCACTGCCCTCTGGCTCACATTGTTTCTAACCAGAAGTCTGCCGTCACTCTTACCTTTGCTTCTCTTGTATAATGTCCATTTTCCTCTGGGCACTTTTAAGATTTTCTCTCTACCACTGGTTTGGAGCAATTTGATTATGGTGTGATTTGGTGTTGTTATCCTCATGTCTCCTGTGCTTGGAGTTCATTGGACTTTTTGAATCTCGGGGTTTACAGTTTTTATCAAATTTGAAATTTTTCAGCCATAGGTTTTTCAAACATTTTTTTCCCACTACTCAAATCCACCTCCTTCAGGGACTCCAATGTAACACATATTAGTCTTGTTGAAGTTTGATTTTCTGTTTTGTTTTTTCAATTTTTCCCCATGTTCCATTTTTTATAGTTTCTACTGCTACATCTTCAGGGTTACTAATCTTTTCTTATACAATATCTACCTTTAATCCTGTCCAGTGTATTTTTCAGTTCTGTCATTGTATTTTTCATTTCTAGAAGTTCAAGCTGGGTCTTCCATGTCTCTACTGCCTTGCCCACACTTTGCTTTACCTTCTTTTTGTGTAATGATATCATTACAATAACTGTGTTAAGGTTCTTGCCTGCTAATTCTATCCTAGGTGTCATTTCTCTGTTTGAATCTATTGATCAACTGTTCTTCTCATTGTTGATCATAGTTTCCTTTTTCTTTGCATCCCTGGTAATTTACAGTTAGATCATAGACCATGTATATGTTATTTTATCATGTGTTGGATATTGTTGGGTTCTGG
Source organism: Mirza zaza (assembly GCA_008750895.1). Classification (NCBI taxonomy): domain Eukaryota; kingdom Metazoa; phylum Chordata; class Mammalia; order Primates; family Cheirogaleidae; genus Mirza; species Mirza zaza. The sequence goes on along the minus strand of VSMD01019987.1, from coordinate 64,083 downwards.
TAAATATTATTGAGCTTTATTCTAGGATGCAAATTATCTGGAAAGATTTTGGTTCTTTGAGGGTTTTCTTTTAAGCCTTTTTAAGTGGGACCTTAGCAGTCATAGCATAGAGCTAACCTTCATGCTACTGAGTATTTTGCCCAATGTTCTGGGAAGTATATTTTTCCACTGTTTCTGGTGGAAACACCGAATATGCCTGGTTCTGTGGGAGGTTCAAGTACTATTCCTTCTGTTCCTTTTAGGTGGTTTTCCCCCCAGACTTGAGTAGTTTACTCACACACGTGCACTGATCAGTATTCAGAGGGAGATCTGGAGCTTTGCAAACTTCTCCTCTCCAGTACTCTCGGTGCTCTGCCATGTACAGGTTAGCTGAGCTTCCTTGGTCCCTCTGAGTGCCCAGCTCCATCTACTCAGTTCAGGACTATCGCCAGGCTCAGCCTCGGTTCTCCCCCGCTGGGCTGTGGCCTAGAAACTTGTGGCCAGGGCCCATCCTCTTAACAATCAGGCCACACATGTCCCTCAGTCCTACTTTGAGGGTTTCATCAGCTTCCTAGTGAGGAGCAATTGGTAACTGACATCAGCACTATCCTACCCCATATATGATTAGCTGTAGTGGCTGTCCTTATATTAGTGCTTAATAAGTTGCCTACCGCTCATGCCACAGCATGTGTCCCATCATTATTAACTCACCTTGGACCTTCATATTGTCATTCCAAAGGTGCTGAGCTGGATCTGCTGGAGGCATCATTAGCAATCAAGATCTGGGTGTCTAGCAATTACCGTCAAGGTTTGATGGCCTGAGCCAGCACATTGGCAAGACATCCCCCATTAGAGAGGGGGTCTTAGGAAGACCACCTTCAGCAAGGGCTTCACACATCACAAGTCTGGTCTTGAGGGGCTTGCAGCATCGAACTAGGGAATTTAATGTGGTGATTTTTCAGAACTTCTCACTTAACAGCTATGAGTTTATAGAGTTTATAATTATCCACTTCCCCTCAGGGAAATAAAAAACGTGATTCCTGATTCACCGACAAGTTTAGGAAAAGGAGGTGGGGAAGGCTGGATCAGACCTATTCCTGGACTACGCCAGACAGCTCTGGAGATTAGAGTAATGACCGCTAATGGATATACATGTTTAATGTTTCAGTTACTGGTAAAATTAATATCCTGTTTAATATTAATAGAAGCAATGTACGTCTCCAGGGTTGTTAATCTGCTACCTTGCCACTACGTCAGATGTAAAAATAGCTCCCCGTGATTAGCCAGGTGGGCACAGACAGGCGGGAGGTGGGGAGGGAGGGAGGGAGGGAGGAGGAAGTGAGGAGTAATAATTGGGTGGAGACAGCAACATGCATTTTAAATACATTATAGCTCATCAGAATTCTAAGAGAGAATATTTTCTTCCAAGTACAGGTACTTTTTCAACTTCATTGATGGGTTCATTCATATTCAACAAATATTTATCGAATGCTTTCCGTATGCCGGGCACTGCGCTAAGCTCCTCACCACTTTACCTTATTTAATCCTTGTGACAACCCTTTGGTGAGAGTGCTGCCATATCCCCATTTTAAGGACGAGAACATTGAGGCTCAAGGTCCCACAGTTAAGAAGGGAATGTAGACAGTACTCAGACCCAGCTCTATCTGACTCAGAACCAGCACTTCTAACCCCAACATTTTTGGGTTTTATTCTGCTAAAGCATCTTTAAATTTGAAATTGCATAAAGACTTCAGGAAGTAAGCGGGTGGGCGGAACGGAAGTTGAGAGAGGCTGAAGCCCAGAAGGTTCAGTGCTAGGGCCCAAGACCTCACAGCTAAGGGGAAGACTTGGGGAGAATTTCCTTTCTTCCCGATAACTTTAAATTTTCTTCGTAATTAAACTAATATGCATTGAGAGCCGACTATGTGTTAGGACCGACACCAAACGCTGAGAAAACTGTGATGGAGACAGACACAGCGCCTACCCTGGAAAGCTTATGTTTCATATTCCGCTGGGAGAGACAGAGACACGCAAACAAATAGTGAACAGAAACCACATGAGTAATGAGTACATGGACAGAAATAAAATCAACAGAAGCTGTTGCTGTTGCCATTAAGGAAGCCACGGCTGGGGTGACCACCTTGAGGAAGGAAGTCACTGAAGCCCTCTCTGAGCAGGTCTATCTTGGCATCCTTTGCAGAGATTTCTTGGCTGGGTGACAATACAGCACCTTAATTTTTGCTGGCCCACTGAGGCTGTTCCTAATAGGGGAGAGGAGATTCTAAAAACAAATTAAAATCAGGCTCTGGGCTGAGCATGGTGGCTCACGCCTGTAATCCAAGCACTCTGGGAGGCCGAGGGGGGAGGATCGCTCGAGGTCAGGGGTTCGAGACCAGCCTGAGCAAGAGCGAGACCCCGTCTCTGCTATAAATAGAAAGAAATTAATTGGCCAACTAATATATATAGAAAAAATTAGCCGGGCATGGTGGTGCATACCTGTAGTCCCAGCTACTCGGGAGGCTGAGGCAGGAGGATCGGTTGAGCCCAGGAGTTGGAGGTTGCTGTGAGCTAGGCTGACGCCACGGCACTCACTCTAGCCTGGGCAACAAAGCGAGACTCTGTCTCAAAAAAAAAAAAAAAAAAATCAGGTGCTGCGTAGCCATAAAGGTCAACCAGAGAAGAGCAACTCACCAGGACTGAGGCTGAGGAACAAAGGGGAACAAGACTTCAAGAGCAGAGGGGAACAGGTTCTAGGAAGTAGGGCTGGCATGTGCAAAGGCCCTGGAGTGAGAATTTATGCCTAGATGATTTCATTTCCTAGAGGAAAGAGGACTAATCTTGTATAAAGACACACAAATAGAGCAAACACATGTGGATATGTAGATAATAGAATGATTGAAAATACAAGCTTCCTGAAGTGGGTAGGCAGGCGAGGGGATGGATGGAGGGAGGGCCGTATCTTGCCGAGCTGGTAACATTTCGGCCTTGTCCTCCAGCCTGCCATTCCTCAGCATCACCCCTCCAGCGCCCGAGTGTCGGGAGCCAGGTGAGGTAGGCGGGCACCGAGGGTGCAAGCTCACTCTCAGACTCGGGGCGTGCCTGGCAAGTGAAAGCCGCCAGAAATTTCCTACTCTGGGCTCCTCACTAGCCTGCCCGGGTCTGGCCCTGTCGCGTCATCCAAACACTTCACGGAGCCAGGTCAGCTGCGTTGCTGCCAATGATTCCAGGGCCGGGGGCTCCCACGGTCTGTTCCACCTTCTGATCTTCAGCCCTTGCCGAGTCGGGGTGAGGGTAGAAGGACAGCCGTCTGCAAGGTCGCGGCCCCAGACCTGCGCCGCCATCCTGCTGAGCGAACTTGACGACGGCTCTGCCCCTCTCTGAGCTTCAGTTTCCTTCTTGGTAGAACGACAGAGGGTGGACTCCACTCTGGAATGATAGGGTTCAACACGGGCGTGGAAAGAAAGGCCCGAGGCCCCGAGAACCCTCAGGGCAACCCCTGCGGAGAGAGTTTCCACCGGCCACTTCTCACCTGACCCAGCCATTTCTATCGCTCACTGACTTTACAAATACCCTTTCTACAGGCCTGGCCTTGGACTTGAAACTGAGCACGGCAGACACTGCCCCTGCCCTCCTGGAGCTTACAGTCTAGCAAGGAAGTCAGACAGCCCATCAGGACGGTTGTCAATGGCAGTTGCCATAGTCACTCTGAATGCAAAGTCCAGGGGGCAATAGGACCCTGGACAGGGATCCAGACCCTGCCTGCAGTCAGGGAGGCTTCCTGGAGGAGGTGGCTTCCACAGATGAGCAGGAAGAGATCAAGCAAATAAAGAGGAAGAGATGACAGTGCCACAGGGTCCCCATCAGTCAGAGTTCTAGGGAGGGGTGCCAGGCCCCAGCACTGTGGACCCCCCCCTGCCCCCTGGCAAGGCCAGGGACCTCGCTTGTCTGTGATGGAGGCACTGCCTCCAGCTTAGCACGCACCGTCTTGGAGTCCTTAAAAGCCCTTTTCCTTTCCCTTTCGAGGTTGTCTCTTGCTGAGCACACAGAGGGGCTTTTAAAGGTGTGCCTTGTTGAAACAGGAGCAGCGGAGGGTGTCGTTCTTAGCACGCGTGCCCTGTGGCAGCCCCGCGTGAGGCCTCGGGAAGGTGATTAGGGCGTTTGTTCAGAGGATGCGATTGTGCAATTTCATTTCCATTTCTGATGTTCACGACGCCCTTTTCTGTCTTCTGGCTGGATCCTGAGCCGCGCAGAGCTCGCTCCTCAAACCCCGTGTCATTATCTGTCTCTCCCCCAGTTGCATATTTCAGGGGCGGGTAATGGGGCTGCCTGGGGTGCGTGTAATACAGCAGAGGGGCCGGCGCCCCCGCGCTCCCCTGCCGTGCGGAAGAGACAAAATATTTTCATTGCTAAGCCTCTAAGCCCGGAGGGGGAAAAGTTATGCAACCGAGTGGCTGCTGTGGCTTCTTACAAGTCGTTGGCAGCTGGCGCAGGAATCCCGGCTCCTCCAGGCTTTGCTTAAGGAACAAGCGTCCGGGACACCTGACCCGGCGAAGGGAGGCGCGAGGTGCTCTGAGCACCCCTGCCTCTGTCCACGAGCCTGCTGGGAGCCCTTGCCAGAGACGGGGAGCCTGGTGGGGGGAGGCGAGGGCGGAGCCACTGCCAAAGGAGCGCCCGCCATGCAGAAGAGCCGAGCTCGGCGTTGCCCGCGTTTGCGGTCTGCGCAGGTGGCGTGTGCACCGGCTTCTGTGCCGTGTAACAAAGTCCCACGCACACTTAGCCGTTTACAACGACACAAGTTTGCTGTCTCGCCCTCTCCCTGGGTCCAGGTGTGGGTCAGCTGTGCCGCGTGCTCATCGAGGTGAAATCAAGTGTCGGCCAGCGCTGCAATCTCGTCTGAGAGGCTCGGGGTCCCTTCCAAGCTCGCTGGTTGTTGGAAGAATTCAGTTCCTTGCAGCTGTGGCACCGAGACCCTCGGCTCCTAGCGGCTGCCCGCCTGTCCTCCCTGTGGTCAGCAGGAAAGTGCGTGTCTGCTGCCTCCAACCTCTCTGACTTCACTTAGCTTTGTTAAAGTGCTCACATGACTAGGTCAGGCCCACCGAGGACGAGCTCCCTGTCTTTTAACTTAAAATCCACCCATTAGTGACCTTAATCACATCCACAAAAAACCTTCACGTTGTCTTATAAAGAAACCTAATCACGGGAACGACATCCCATCATAGTCCCATTCCCACCTTCCCAAAGGGAGGGGGTTATTCAAGGCCTGTTCCCCAGAGGCCCATCGCAGAAACCTGCCCACCGCAGCTCACGTTGTCTTAGTACACGGAGAGCCTGGACTGGGCACGTTCCTACTCAGTGTCAATAGCTGGTTCATTCCAGGGGAACTGGGCAGTGGTGGCCATGGGCTTCTCTGAGACTGCAGCTGAGGTGACCTGGGTTGAGCCTCTGCTGAGTCTCACTAGCTGTGTGACCGTGGTCAGGCCATGCGACAACACTGTGCCTCAGTTTGCTCATCTGTAAAATGGGTTCAACAACAGTACCCACCCAATAAGTTGTTTTGAAGCCTAACTGACACAGGCACATGACATGCATAGCACAGAGCCCAGTGGTGTCCACCGCTGTGATTTTGCTTAATTCTGCCATTCCTCCCCAATGCAGTGCCAGCACCACCCCTCCCTGCCCCCACCCCAGCGACCCCCACCATCCCGGAGCAGACGGAGACGGAGCAATTACCCTTCAGTAATAAACCTACACGGGGCGTCAGCTGGGCTGCCGGAGGAATTTATGAACTCCGTGGAAGCTTGTACTGCTACAAGACAGTTTGTCAGGGGACCACTTCCCAGGTAAGAACAAAAACACCCCATCTGTCACTGCCAGATCCTCCCCACGGCAAGATATTAAAGCATCGCTGTCCCTTCCCGCATTTTCCAAACCTTCTGCAGTGAGACTGCATTATTTTTATAATCAGACAAAAAAATAGATAATAAACCTGATTTTTCATAGAAAACCTCTGCAGCCAGAAACATCAACTTCTACCAGATTGTGTCTGCAAGTGAAGCTTCCAGAGTGCCTGGGAGCTTTACATTTTGTTCTTTTCTTTTTTTAAAACAAAGATCCATTATGCAAATTGATCGTAAAATTTTAAAGCATCTTGTCCTGTCTCAATTAATCACAGGCTTTGTGGGCCCGGCTTCCGCAGCAGCGAAACCCTCACGGTGCGTGGGCGGTGGCCAGGGAGGCAGCGGCGCTGGCCCTGTCCTGCCCTGGGGCGTCTCTTGTCCCTCCTGCCCAGGCCTGTCTCTGTGGCCATCATGACCTTCTGGCCTCACTAGCCGTCTGGCGGCACCCCTTGCCACTATCTCACACATGCACACACACACTGTCACACACACACACGCTCACACATAGTCCCTGGCAGTAGCCGCCACTCCATCCTCCAAGAGGTCCCTTCTCCAACTGGACTGAAACTAATGGTCTGCGATTTACCGCCCGGCCCCCGTGCTGCCGGCTAAGTGGACGCAGCGCCTGGCTTAGTTCCCCCAGGGAGGACAGGCGGCTTAGGCCTCCCGAAGCAGTGGCAGTGACGGCCTCTGATCTGAGGCTCGCCCTCCCTCCCTCTCCCCAGAGAGGAGCACACTCAGACCCTGTGCCCTGCGAGGTCCCCACAGCTATACAGAGGCTGCTGAGAGACCAGCAACAGCCGCCACCAAACCTACGTGACCACGTGCTCACCAAGGACCAGCCTCTCTTGCTTCTGCACACGTGCCCCGCCCACCTGCTGCCATCTCGGGCACCGTGCCTGTGTCATCCTGTTGAACCTCACTTGCAAGACAGGAGCCCGAAGCTCATTCCCATGGAGGTACGAGTCGCCAGTAACCACGAAGGTGCTGGCTGAGCATGAAGCTGTCAGGCTGAGAACCACAATGGGAAGCCATGTGCCGGCCCCTAACCCCATCTCCGCAGCGGGAGCCGCAGCCCACACTGATGCCGAGTGGCCCACGGGAAACATGAAGAGAGAGGCTGGGACCCGCGCATCACAGCCCAGACTTCACATTTTCGCCGCGGTATTGACAGATGAGATTGCCCGGGTGCTGGGAGCGAGCACTAGCTCCTCACTTCCGTAAGGCACCAGGCCAGACCCGCCAAGGGCCCTGGAGGGACAGAGAGATTAAGCAGGAAACTGCAGCTGGTGGCAAGATGCAACTTCAGGACCAAAGAACGTAAGCTCAAGTCCTCATACTTTCTCACTGAGGCAATTTCCACCTGCCCATGCAGTGTGCAACTTGAGCAACCTGACATGGTGACCTCGCCCACTTGTCACGGGACTCTGACACACAAGCAAGCTAAGAGAGTGAACACGTAGGCAAAGAAGTAAATGCAATTCCAAAAGCATGAATGCAGCAATCACTCCATCTCAGGCGCAGAGATACAAGGTCGAGTGAATAAGAGCCAGCTCTCCCAGCCTACCGCAGAGAGGCCAGGTGGATTCAGTCACTCGACGAGCACTTATTGCATTCTCAGACCAGGACCCGGGGTACCAAGACGGTGGAGATGTGGCCTCATCCCGGATCTGCATGTGCAGAAGGAGGAAAGAAAACACCTGATGGGCCGTAGACAGTGTGGTGGCAGCTCAGGTAGACACATGAAAAGAACATTCTAGGAGCCCAAAGGAGAACCCTGACGATGGACCCTGCCTGTCCCCACCTGAGTCTGCTACATCTGTAATGAGCTACGTGCACCCCACACCCTCAATGCCCTTGACACGTGTGTGCCCTACCCCAGCTTGCCACCTGCCTTCACCTTTGTGGTCAGAAGCAACAGCCTCACCTGGGAGCTTGTGTGGGGGAGGCAAAGTCTGAGTCTCCACCCGAACCTACAGGGACAGAGCCTGCCCTTTACCCAGAGGCCGGAGTGGGGATCGGTGCACACAGGCGAGAGGCACAGTCGGGTACACAGCCTGCGTGCTCCTCCCACGCGTGTGCTCGCCGTGGCCTCCCCTAGGACTCCAAGAGCTTTGGCTCATCTGGGTCACCCTTGCCCACCCCTCCAGTGCAGACAGAGCCCATCACTTCCCCCTCTGTGCAGCACCCACCGTGCCCCCGAGGGCTGGCTTCACAGACGGGGGCTGAGCCGCCTGTCCCCACTGCCAGACTGTGCACCCCAGGTCACAAGGACCCAGGGCTCCCAAAGTCAGCCCATGGCCAGGCACATGTTGTGTTCAGTGTTTAGTAGAAATGAAGATTCACCAAATGAATTAATAAACTAGACTTGAACTATTTTATCACATCACACACTGAGCACACTGACCAGAGGACGTGTGAGGACACAGGGTATAGCTACTTAAAAAGCATCTGATGTGTCCACTGCCTTTTAAAACGTCCAGAGAAGAGAAGGCTGTGACCTTTTGGGCAGAGCCGATGAGTGTCAGAGGCCAGCGGCTGGCCGCACAGCGCTAAAGCCGGGAGGGAGGGAGGCAAATGCCTCCCTGGGGACGGAGGTCAATTTGTCATTTTGTTCCTCTGTCCAGGAAGGAGATTAAAAGGTCCTCCGAGCTGGCTGCTCTGGGAACCTTGCAGGGCTGGGATGGGGGAGGGGGAGCGCTTGGCAGGGAGCAGCCCACCCCCACCACAGTCCTTTCTAGGAAAACAGGATCTGAGAAGGAAGCTGCAGCAGCTGCCCCGAGGGCAGGCAGGCTGGAGGGAGGCGGCCAGCGGCCAGAGGGTGTGGGATGCTGCAGTTAGGAGCACGGTGCACGGTGCACGAGGAGCAGGACATCAGGACATCGTCAGGAGTGGGGGTGCGAGGCTGCAGTCACTAATTGATTTGGGTGAAGCTTCTAAACTATAATTAAGGAAGAATCTCTCCAAGTTTGGAGCACATAGAACAATAAACAGCTGCCCGCTTTGATTAATAGCCAGAGCGAGGCTGAGTGCGTGCCCAGCAGCCGCTCCTGCCGCTCCCTGGCTGTCTCGGGAGGGTTTTCTCCCCCAGCCGCTGGTTCTGCCACAACAAAACCTCTGGGTGCTCGTTCCGCCAACCCAGACGGTGGGTGAGAGAGGACTCTCTTGCCGCACAGGCTGGGGGGTCACCAAATTGAGCGAAATCACAAAATCAAAATTCAGCAAGTGCCTGGACTGCAGGGCTTCTCAGAGCCCAGGCTGGGAGGGGACAGTGATTAATCGCACAGCCCTCCTTGGGTGGGGATGGGGGGGGTGGGGGAAATGCAGCAGAAGCAAACTGCAAGAAGTGTCCTCTCCTTGGGGACACAGCCCTCCCAGTCCTCAGTCTTCTGCACGGTCCACCTTGCCCCTGAACCGACAGGAAGTGGACCAGTCACAGGGCCAGCCTCGTGCTCAGACCCCTCCACAGCACCAGGTCTCAGTGTCTGAGGCTCCATTAAACGTTGATAATGGCATGAGAGCAGCAGGGCAGGCACCTCAGGGAGTCCAGAGAACGTTTTGGGGATACTGTTGAAGGATCTGCGTTTAGATGGCAGGAGAAAAGACAGAGGAGAAACCAGCCGTTGTTACAGGAATCCTACATCTAGAAGTGTAGAAGTGTTCCTAACATCTGGGTTCTCTCCTTCTGAGTAGAGGATCAACTTTCTCCCTCATTCCCTGGAGTTAGGCATGGTCGTGTGACTTGCTTTGGCCACTGGAAGGGGAGCAGTAGTTAGGTCTGGTCATGTGACTTGCTTTGGCCAATGGAAGGGGAGTAGTAGGTCAGTGTGGTCATGTGACTTACATTAGCCAATGGAGGGGGAGCAGTAGTTAAGTCTGGTCACGTGACTTACTTTAGCCAATGGAAGGAAGGTGGAGTAATAGGTATGGTCATGTGACTTGCTTTGGCTAATGGAAAGGGAGCGGACGTGTGAGAGCCGCCATGCCTCCTTGACCACCATGGTGTCCAGCAATGTTCCAGGTGGTGAAGGCCCTGCAGTCTAGTCCTGGAGTGAGAAGCCATTGAAATCACAGGGCTGGTTGTCACCTCGTCAAAATCAAGCCTGTTTTAACTAAGACAGAGGTCGATCCCAGAAGTGAAGTGCTGCTGTAGCAAAAATCCAAATATGTGGCTTTAGGTTCAGGATCAGCCAACAGGAGTTTGGGAAACTGATACCAAAAGCTGGAAAGATGGTGACCATGTCACGCTGTGCTGAGATTTTGGTAAAACTGCTGCCTGGGGTGACTTGAGATCACCATGCGGTGAAGGGCCAAATCACAGGAACGGGTGTCCTATCCAGAGATGTACCGCGTGGATTAGGGGTCTCAGGACAATAGCCCAGCCGAGGTGCCGCATGCAGGAAACCCTTCCAGGTGGACAAGTAGCCCGTGGGAAAGGGTCTGCCTGTGTGACTCTCCCACTGAACCCGATCTCTCAAGGGGACTGGGGTTAGTTCTGACAAGGAAGAGGTAGAGAGAGACTTAGGGATGAGACAGGAAGGAGATCCAGAAACAGAACTGCAGAAACCGAATTAATCAGAAACAGGACTACAGCTCCTGGGGAAGGGCGGGTGTGGCTATGGGAACATGGAGCTGACCGGACTGAAGACATAAGGCCCTGGTGACATTTTTTTCAGAGAGCTCTACAGCCACAAGTCCCGGCAGAGTGGACAGCAGAGCACTGTGTGCACCCAGAACAGCATGAGCCTTGGCCAGGCCCAAACTCGTGCAGGGAGGAAGGGGGCCGGGAAGGCTGCTGTCGTCCCAGGAAGGGCAGTCTGCGTGCCTGCTTCTCATGTGGTCCAGGAGGATGACAGTAAAGACAAACTCTCCCAGAGGATGGAGCCAAGGGCTGCTGCCTGGGAGCAGAATCCAGATCAAAGGACATTCCCCACCCAACAGCAGAGCCAAGCCCTCAAAATGTTTGCCCCATGGGGTTTCAGAATCGCTGCAGACTGGCGTGTTCTGGGGGCCCCTTTCTGGATGGGGTGGTCATCCTGCCCCTATTCCTCCACCCCGGGGAGGTGGTGGAGGCACTCCGTCTTCTCAGCTCAGACACCTGAGCAAGGAGGCCACTCGCAGACCTGGTGTGGAGCCCCCGGTGTGGGCAGTGGGGGCCCAGGGCTCTCCTCCGGAGTGGGCTGAGAGCTGGCAAGGCCCTTTATACTTATATTTGGAAATACAGCATTTGCTGATTAAAAATAGAACTAATGATATCTTTGTTCAGCATGAGAAGACAATGGTTTGGAGGAATTATAGTTTCCCTTCCTTTCAAATTTTCTGCAGCCTATAGCATTTCCAAGTATCATAGAATTTTGCAGAATATTTCTAAGAATAGCTTCTCCCAGGCTACACGTAGAGGGCATGAGATGTACCCTTTCAGTGGCAGGAAAGCCGTTCCCAAACCCTGAAAAGAGTCTCCCTGTGTTTGAAGCCACATGAAGTCACCAGAACAATGGTTCCTGAAAAATGTCTTTTTATCGCCTTACATTTGAAAGCTTGCCCTTTTAGAATCCAAATCCAGCAACAAGCCCAGATCCCCACTGCCCTCCCCTCCCTTTGCCAATCTCAGCCCCCCCTTGCCTGGAGGGAGTTGGGGGGGTCCTCCATAGATGCCCCCACTGAATAGGCCATGGCCTGAGCCCCACTAGGGGGGGTCCATGGTGGGGAGGAGGAAGGGAGGGGTTGGGGAGGGGAGGGGTGATAAGGGGGAGCGGGAGGGGGAGCATCTCCTTCAGGCTCTAGCAGTCAAGACCCCCGAGGGGCCTCAAGCCGGGCCTGCTCTGTGTGTGTGTGAGTCAGCACGTTCCTCAAAAAACGATTTGCAGTCACCGGCAATAAAAACACATCTAGAATAAGGCAGTGAAAAATAAAGAGGAAAAGAGACAATTGCACAGTGAAAGCGCACGAAGCTAGAATAAAAAGAGAAACAACAGACTGGGGGAAATAACAGCATCGAACATGACAAAGAGTCAATATCCGGACGAGGTAAAGATCTCGGATGCCCGGGCGGGCGTCGGCTGCGGACAGTCATAAAAGGCAGAAAGGGCCAAACAAAAGCACCGGCCTGAGCGAGCCTGCTCGTCTGTGTGTGGGTGTGTGTGTGTGTGCACGCACACATGTGTGTATGTCCACATGCATGTGTATGTGTGAGCACAAGCCAGTGAGTGACTGATGGGGCGTGTGAGGGTATCTGTGTGTGTTCATATGAGAGTGCGGCCATCCAAGGTGACTCACGGCACTGATGCTGTGACCTGCACCCAACACCATCCCAGGGGCCAGCCACGGGGACGTGCAGCAGGGGAGGAGGCGGAGGGGCCCGCCCAGCCCGCTGTGGGACCCTCCATGCCATCACGTGCATCCCTGGCTTGTCTCCCGCCTGTGCGGTGGGAATAACCACATGGGCGCTGTGCAGTTCAAGGAGAAAGCGCACGTGGTGCCCAGCACACCGCAGGCTCCGGGCGTTTTCGCTGCTGTCCCTCCACGTGGAAGCTCCTCTGCATTGGAGAGTCCACCTTCTGGACACAGACGGACAGACGGGCCGTGGAATGCCCAGGCTCACAGCGTCTTCTCCCTGCAGACCTTAAGCCTCCTCGTCTTCCACAATGGCAGAGACGTGCAGCCTCCGGCCCAGGGAGTCACCAGAGAATGGAACCAGGGGACGTCCAGGCCAGGTTGGGCAGTGCCTTGGGGAGGAATCGGACCCTTTGAAGACAGAAGTTCCCGATGCCAGAGGAACCTGCCTCCACCTCCTCCTGCGTAGACCGGCCCCACCACACTCAGGAAGGCCAGAGGGCTTGAGGGTGAGGATGGGGCTCCGGGTTCCAACCCAGCACTGCCGGGTGTGGTCACAAGTTACTCCTGGGCCTCCCCAGCCATCTCCCCATTGGAAGGGACACTTCCAATGACATGGGCACCTCCACCAGGGGCCTGGCTGGGGCAGGCATCCTCCCTGCACTGGGATTAATGTGTGCGCACTCTCCCTTTTCCGCTCTGGGAGAATTCCCTCCGGCTTCAGTGAACTCGCGGGGCTCTGGGGACATCCCCAAGACCCCGTGGATTAATGAGAGGAGGACACGGCCAGGGTCAGGCCCTTCACACAGGACAGCAGCGAGAGGACGTCGGAGATGTGAGCCCATTGAATAAAGACACGCAAAGGACGGTACCGACGAGGACCTGCTTTCAATTCGTAGACAAACATTTGTATGATAATGAGGTTGGCAGACGCTGACATTTTAATAGACATTGGAAGTTTTTGCAATAACACAAACATCCAACCCTGGGTCAGTGATTAAACACACAACCGTTCAAAGGAATTCCGTGTAGCCATTTGCATGACCATGGGGGATTTTTGTCTTATTGTTTATACTTTTCAGTGTTTTCTTAATCATCAATGCTGCACAATGAGTACAGCATTATTTTATCACAAGCAAATTCATTTCTTTAACATATGCATAGAACTATAAACTGTGTTTGGAAAACAGTTGTATAAAATTATTAAGGGCATAACGGGTGAATCCGGCCCTTTGCAAAATTCCCTCCAATACCCTTAGGCTGTCATTTTAACAACAAAGAGAAATCGAGGTTGAAACCTTTCCAAGCTGCAGGGGGATCACTTTCCCAAGACTCTGAAGTAGACCCCGTTGGGCCCAGGGGATCCAGGCCCTGCCCCCCGGACTCCATTACCAAGTCCTTTGACTCTGTCTGACCCCTGACCCTGCCCCAGAGCCCCACTCTTCCTCCCGTGCCAGCCACCACCCCGTCCCAGCCGCCCTCAGCGTGCTCAAGATCATTCATTAGATAGAAGCTGCCTCTCCTCTCTGATCTGTGCCCCGCCAACCTCGTTAGGGATGAATTGTGTCTCCCCAAAAAAAGACACGCTGGGGCCCAAACCCCCCACACCTGTGACCCGGCACCTGGGGCAGAGTCGACATGTACAGGGTGGACGGACCCAGGAGTGGGAGAACCAGCAGGTGCTTTTCAGTCTCTGCGGCTCAGCCGCACCCCCACTCCTGCTCTTGGTGCTGGAATAGCCCCTGCGTGACCCCACACAGCCTGGGGGGATGCCCACCTGAAACCCCCCACATAGTGGCTCTCCCGTCCCTGCTCCCCTCCCTCGGCACAGTCCGGATGCACCGGGGCTGTGTATAAACTTGTTATCCATCGAGGTGAGAGACAGATAAATAAAAACGAACCAACAGAAGTGCGAACAGCACCCGATCCTTCCTGGGCAGAGAGATGATACGTTGTCACTCTAATGGTGGTGCTGACACTGAAACAGAGCCCGAGCGCCCCGGGCCAGGAGAGCCTCGCCAGCAGCCTGCAGCCAGCAGCTGTCTGCTCCCCCACGGGGCGGTGGGCAGGCTGTGGACTCCTCAGTGTCTACGAAGAGGTCAGCCCCGCAGTCTGAGGTCTGGCGGCTCCTTGGTGTCCTCCATCCACCTGGGCAGTGTGAGCCCTGATGCCACCCAGACCCCAAGCTCTGCCCACTCGCCCTTGTGGTTGCAGTCACAGCCTTGGGGTTCAGGGGCTAGACACAGGGGCTGAACCCCCGGGCCAGTGGACATTGGCTTTGACCAGGGGCACAGAGACCCAGAGTCCCGAGGGCTGGACCACACACACTCTCTTCCCTTCGTTAAGTCCCTGCTCGGCACAGAACTTGGCACACAGTTAGTGCTCAGTAAATGTCTGTTCAGTGGAGGCAACAAAGGGGGCAGGGAGGAAAGAGGTATTATGCCTGTGGCCAGAAAAGCAGGTGATGGCTGCAGGAGGACGATCAGGGCCGAGCTGCGAACCCAGACGCCACCGCCGGGCTGCACGGCCTTGGCAACCCACGTGACCTCGCAGAGCCTCGCTCCTGCCCAGGAGTTCAAGGTGCTCCTTGTGATGCTGACATGAGAACGAGGTGAGAGAACAGGTCTAGAAGCGCCTTAGAAACTACGAAGCTGATGTTATCACCACTGCGATTCAGCCTCCTCGTTCAAGCCTGACTCCCCACGGTTTGCAAGGAGGGCGGGGTGGGCCACTTGCTATCCCGCCAGGCCTCCCAGGAGCTCTGCAAGCCCCCCTGCCTCACTCTGCCAGGAGCACCGAGGTCTTCCCTGCCCCAAGCAGCTGCTTCCTGAGCAAGAGTGGGTGGGTGTCTGATGCCTGGCTGTGTCCCTTACCTTGCTCTTCTGCAAGGGACCTCGAATGAAGCCCTGGTTACTTTCCTGTAAACATCCAGGACTGAGCCCACGACCTACATTTTCTAAGGCTATCCAAAACTGCACATGTGCACACACACACACAGTGCACACGCAGTGCACAGCCAGGGGATTTGGGTCATGTGAGTAAGATTCAGCTTTTCTGCTCTTCTGGGAAATGCTACAAGACACATTGAAATCCTATATCTCAAAAATCAAGTCAATGGGCCCTTTTGAAAAACAGACGCACACAGAAAGGGGAAGAGCCTTTGTTCTGATGCGTCACCTGAAACCCCCACGTTCACGCTAAACTTCCATCAAGCCCGGCTGCTCCACACCCTGCTGCCTTCGCCTAAGGGTTAGAAATCGCAGTCCATATTTTTGAAATAAAGGAAGAAAGTTCTCATGTAATTTAGTGGTGGTTATTTGTCACCTACTCCTGATGACAAATGCCCGTGGCAGTGAAGGCCAACAGATTTATCAGGAGGGGAAAGATCTATATTCCCGGGACCAAAGTGACGCTACCAGATTGGGTAATTGCTGCATAAACAATAAATTACCCATTGATTAATCATGCTTCTAGGGCTTTCTGGAGTATTTTTCATGCAGACAGTTGTGTACACACGCACGGCGAGTTGGAAGAGGCAAGGCCCGGGGACCTGCTCCAAGCAGGGAGCAGCAGTGACCGCAAACGAGATTTCAGAACTTCCCACTTTCACGAAGGTGCCCCCCCAACAATGAGGGGCTCCCCTGCTCACCAGATGCACAAGTATTCTCCAGCTATGAAGGTGGACTTAGAAATATGCTTCCATGAGACACCACGACACACCTGTCATGACAGAATGGCTAAACTCCAAACAGCTTAGAGCACCAAATGCTGGCCAGACAGTGGAGCAACAGGACCTGCCTGTGACTCATTCCTGCTGGGAACACAGCAGTCGCACGGCTTTGGAAGGCAACTTAGCAGTTTCTCACAAAACTAAACATAGTCTCACCGTACAGGCAGCAGCCACGCTCCCTGGAATGTACCCAAATGAGTTGAAAACCTATGCCTTCACAAAACCCTGCACAAGAATATTTATAGCAGCTTTATTCATAATTCCTAAAAACTGAAAGCAACCAAAATATCTTTAAGTAGGCAAATGGGTAAACAAACCAAAGTCCATCTATCTGATGGAATACTATTCAGGGATCAGAAGATAAGAGCTATCAAGCCATGCAAAGACATGGACGAATCTTAAATGTATGTTGCTAAATGAAAGAAATCAGACTTAAAAGGCAACATACTGTATCATTCCATTCATGTAGTGTTCTGGAATAGGCAAAACAACGGAGATGGCAAACAGATTAGTGGTTGCCTGGGGTTTGGGAAGGGGAGAGGTTGAATGGGTGAAGGGCAGGGCATTGGCTAGGGCAGTGAACTACTTCTGTATGACACTGGTGGATACATGGCATTATGCATTTGTCAAAGCCCATCGAATTCAACACACACAGAGTAAACCTTATGGGTGCAAATTTTAAAAAAATAAAATCAGTTAGGAGGTCAGGGGATGCCAGTATGGGATGGAGACTATGACAAAAAAATCTAAGTATAATACAAATGCGTGACATCACCTTGCTGAAGAAGGTGAGGAGAAAATGTACGGACCTGAGAAAGTTTGGAAATGAGCAGGGACTACTAGACTAAAGACAGAGGGAACTGCAGGTAAGCACTGGACTCTAGTTAATAAAGTTGCTCCGCACTCTGGGAGGCCGAGGTGGGCGGATTGCTCAAGGCCGGGAGTTCGAAACCAGCCTGAGCGAGACCCCATCTCTACTAATAATAGAAAGAAATTAATTGACCAACTAAAAATATATATACAAAAAAAAAAAATTAGCCAGGCGTGGAGGCACATGCCTGTAGTCCCAGCTACTCGGGAGGCTGAGGCAGTAGGATCGCTTAAGCCCAGGAGATTGAGGTTGCTGTGAGCTAGGCTGATGCCATGGCACTCACTCTAGCCTGGGCAACAAAGTGAGACTCTGCTTCAAAAAAAAATAAGTAAATAAATAAAGTTGCTCCGCATGGGAGTTCAGGTTAACAATTTTGAAGCCACTGTAGGTGCATACAGAGATGGAATAAACAAGTAAATGGAGGGAAGACATGGGAACCAGGCTATGGATAAGCAAAGGAGGGAGGCTGCAATGAACCATGTGGGACTGGATTGGATTTGGGAACAGCAATGTGAACTCATGTTCCACTTAATACAGACACAGACGGAGAGATGGATTGATTGACAGAGTGTGCATATGCATGGGTCACTATACACACACGTATGTTTTCTTGTCTATCCACTGAGAGGGCCTAGAAGCAGGGGTACCCAGTAGCAATGAGCACACAAGGCAGCCAGATCTTGGTTTCTAAATACCACTCTCCGATTAAAGGAACCAGGGCTCCTTGGAGAAATTGCTGATTCTAGAGCCGGGACAAGATGAGCCAGGAACTTCATGCAGTGGCAGAAAGTAAGAAAGTTCTCAAAAAACAAAATGATGGGGGTGTCTCAGAGGGACACAGAAGCCAATTAAAAGATCGCCCAGTGGCCCAAACTGGAACAATTTGAGCAACCAAATAAATATTACCCAAAGTATTTTTTAAAAATCCAGTAGTCCATTGCAATATACATAAATGATTAAATACATAAATGAGTGAGGATAGACAAGTCTCCCAGTCAGGAGGACTCCAAAGAATTTACGTACACACCGCACTCTCAGGGAGGTAGGCATTGCTCCCCACTCCTTAAGTGTAGGCTGAGCTTAGTGACTCCCTTTCAAGGGGTGCAGTGTGGGAAGAAGGGAAAATAAGCAACTTTCTAGTGGAGAAAACTGACAGACTCAGCCAGCTGATCAAGGTCTACACCAACACTGACAAAGTATGTGATAGTATGTCCTCTTGATATGATGTGATCAGAGTCATGTAGACAGTATGTTCCCTGGATATGGCATGATCAAAGTCATGTAGATAATATGTCCCCTCTATATGATGTGATCAAAGTCATATAGATAGTATGTCCCCTGGATATGATGTGATCAAAGCCATGTAGATAGTATGTTCCCTGGATATGATGTGATCAAAGTCATGTAGATAGTATGTTCCCTGGATATGACATGATCAGAGTCATGTAGATAGTATGTCCCCTCAATATGACGTGATCAAAGTCATGTTGCTAGTATGTACCCCTGATGTGATGTGATCAGAGTGGAACTTAACCTCTCTTCCTGAGAGCCGGTAACCCCAGTCTAATGTAAGGAAAATATACAAGTTCTCAGTGAAGAATACTTTATGAAATACCCTACCACCACTCCTCCAAACAGCCAAAGACATTGAAACAAGGAAAGTCTAAGAAAGCATTATAGCCAGAAAGAACATAAGGAGACGTGACAACTAAACATAACATGGTCCCCTTGGTGGGCTCCTGGAAGAGAAAAGGACATTAGGGAAAAAACAGCGAGATGGAACGAAGTGTGGAGCCTAGTCAGTAATAACACACCAGTATTGGCTCGCTAATTGTAACAAATGTTCCGTGCTGATGTAAGATGTTAAAATAGGAGAAACTGAGTGGGAGGTTTGTGGGAACTCTCTGTACTATCTTTGCAGACTTTCTGTAAATCTAAGATGATTCTAAAATAAAAAAGTTTATTTTGATACATATATTTTCACAAACAAACCCGGGCACCAATACAAAGCCCCCTTCTGTCCCTGCTACCGCTGAAATGTACGCGTCCCTCCAAAACTCTCACGCTGGGACTTAAACCCCAGTGTGGTAGCATTCAGAGGTAGGGCCTTTATGAAGTAATTGTTTAGAGTGGGATGTGCAGCCCCACAAAAGGGCTAGAGAACGACCCCGGCCTTTCTCCCCTTCCACCGTCCGCCCCGTGGGGACACGATGTCCGTCCTCTCCTGAGGACACAGCAGAGGCGGGGCCCTCAGCAGACACCAAACCCGCTGGGGTCTTGATCTTGGACTTTGCAGCCTCTAGAACAAATTTCTGTTGTTTATACCTTGCCCAGTCTAAGGTATTTTATTATAGCAGCACGAACGAATGAAGGCCGTCCCCCACGTAGCAAAGAATTCTGACAACTTCCACTGGGCAGAACCGGCCCAGCAGAGGGGCTCAGAGGAGGAGACCACGGTCGCCTGGGTGCTGCGCTCCCTCTCGCCCCAGTGCACACAGCTGC
Organism: Mirza zaza; assembly: GCA_008750895.1. NCBI lineage: Eukaryota > Metazoa > Chordata > Mammalia > Primates > Cheirogaleidae > Mirza > Mirza zaza. The sequence goes on along the minus strand of VSMD01019987.1, from coordinate 44,771 downwards.
TTCTGAGCAGAGAACTCCACACACGGAGAGGAGCCAGGCCTGGGGCAAGGGGGAGGGTCAGAGAGGGAGGGGAAGCCCTGGGCCCGGGTCTCCAGCCATGACTCTGCCCGCCCCACCCCAGCCACCAAGCCCCCCGCCAGGCCTCGCCACCCCAGAGGGCCAGCCAAGGCCGCTGCGACCCGCACCCTCTGCTCCTGGGGCGGCAGCAGCCTCTAACCCAACGCAGAAAGCTTCTGTCAACTACAGATAACAGTTTTTTTTTGCTAATTGTTTTGCCCCTTAAGAAGCAAAAATTGTTTTGCCCTTTATTTTCTAGATGTTGTAGTTGTGTTGAAACGAAATGTACTTCCCAAGGAAAGGGAATCACCTTTGGCCGCACCTACCAAAATGCTTTCCATATATTGTTGCAGGTGACGTAAGTGTTCTCATTTTTCCCGTGTCGTAGGTGAAAAAAAACGAGGCTCAAATAGATTAGGAGACACAGCCCAGATTCCAGCTCTAATCAACAGAAAGTCAGGATCAGACACTCGGGAACCCGGTTGGTCGCCCTTCTGCCAGGCGGGCCGTGGTGGTGGGAAGGGCCGGCACGCCACCCGCAGCCCTGGACAGCAGCCTCCCTGCTGCAGCCTCCTTCCCATTCCCACCTGGAGCACCGAGCACCGCAGGCTGCTCCCGGCAGGAGGGATCTGGGGCCCAGGAGCTCCTGCTCAGCTCCCAGCAGCTCCCAGCGGCTGAGACCAAAGCCACGGCTTCCCGCCCACCACTGCAGCCTGGAGCGCAGAGAAAGCAGCAGAGTCAGCTGCTAAGTCATCCTGCGCCACCCCGAAAGAAAGAGGCAGCCACCCAGGCGGGCGGAGCCGCCCCCAGCCCGGCACCCCATCAGAGACAGCGAAACAGAGAGAACCACAATGACACAGAGGCCTCCAAGGGGTGAGCGAATGAGAGTGAGTGGGAAGGAAAACCGAGGGAGCTTCAGCCCTCCCGTCGGGAGAGGGAACACGTCGCTCTTCAGAAACACAAGTGCTTTGCCCGAGCTCACTTTGGGCTTCATTTTATCTTGCTTTTTAATATGTGAAAAGTCCTGGAGGTCACCTACGGAGCTTGCCAAGTCAATTCCTCTGTCTCCAAACTCATCCCGTACCTGCCTCTCGTTGCCATGGAAACTGTCTGGTCCAAGCCTCCCACCTCTCTCTCCCTGGGCAAAGGAATCCACCACATGAACAAGCCAAAGAAGAAATATCACACAATCATATCAATCAATGCGGAACAAGCACATGTCAAAATCTATACAGCCGGCCCTTGGCACAGGTGGGGGGTTAGTCGGGACCCCCTCGCCCTGCATGTACATAAACCCTCACACGCTCAAGTCCCACCGTGGGCCCTGCAGAACCTGCCTACACAAAAGGTTGGCCCATAACTAGAAATCCATAAATGCAGGTTTCAATCCTGGGAATGCTGCATCTCGGACCTGCTTTGGTTGAAAACAATCCATGCATAAGTGGACCCACCCAGTGTTGTTCCAGGGTCAGCTGTACTCATTCATGATAAAACCCTCAGAAAAATAGTAACAAGAAGGAATTGCCTCAGTTTGATAAAGAGCATCTATAAACAGCCTACAACTAACATTTTGATTAATGGCCTAAGACTGAATGTTTTCCTCCAAAGACTGGTAACAGGGCAAAAAAATACACAAACAAACAATGAAACTACTCTTGTCACTTCTACTCAAGTAGTGCTAAAAGTTCTAGCCAGTGCAATCAGGCAAGAAAAGTTTTAAAAAGATTTCCAGATCAAAAAGGAAGAAATGAACTTGTCCCTATTTGCAAATGACATAATTGTCTATGCAGGAAATCACAAAGAACCAACAAAAAAGCTTTTAGAACTAATAAGTAAGTTCAGCAAGCTCGGAGGAGACACAATTCAAAAATCAATTGCTTGCCAGGGAATGATCTCTACGGGGAAGAAAAGGGGAAAAAAAGAAGAAAAAAATCAATTGCATTTCTGTATTCTAGCAATGAACAGGTAAATAATGAAATTAAAATGTAATTATTCAGCATTAAGAAACAATGGCGAGGCCGGGCGCGGTGGCTCAAGCCTGTAATCCTAGCACTCTGGGAGGCCGAGGTGGGTGGATTGCTCAAGGTCGGGAGTTCAAAACCAGCCTGAGCGAGACCCCGTCTCTACTAAAAATAGAAAGAAATTAATTGACCAACTAAATTGGCCAACGAAATTAATTGACCAACTAACTATATATAAAAAATTAGCCGAGCATGGTGGCACATGCCTGTAGTCCCAGCTACTCAGGAGGCTGAGACAGTAGGATCGCTTGACCCCAGGAGATTGAGGTTGCTGTGAGCTAGGCTGACGCCACGGCACTCACTCTAGCCTGGGCACCAAAGTGAGACTCTGTCTCAAAAAAAAAAAAAAAAGAAAAAGAAACAATGGCGATATAGCACCTCTTGTATTTTCCTGGATAGAGCTGGAACCCATTCTACTAAGTGATGTATCTCAAGAATGGAAAAACAGGCACCACATGCACTCACCAGCAAATTGGTATTAACGGATCAACACTTAAATGGACATATAGGAATAGCATTTATTGGGTGTCGGGCAGGTGGGAGGGGGGGCATGGGCAATATATGTAACCTTAACATTTGTACCCCCATAATATGCTGAAATAAAAAAAAACATAATTACTACAATCAAGCTAATTAACATAGCCATCAGTTTATATCGTTACCTTTTTTAGTGATGAGAACACTTGAGATCTACTCCCTGGTAGCAAATTTCAAGTATATAAAACATTATTGTTATTATTAATAACTCTAGTTACCACTTTATAGTGTATATGTATATGAAAGCATCAGGTTGTATTCCTTAAATATATATAATGTTCATTTGTCATGTATACCTCAGTAAGGCTGGTTGGAAAAATACCATTTATAATCACTAAGAGATAATTATTTAGTTGTAAATCTAAAAAAAAAAAATACAGGACTTTTATGCGAAAAACAACACAACCCTGATGAGAGAAATCAATGACGGTCTAATAAATGGGGAACCACACCATGTTCATGGATTGGAAGACTCAACACAATAAAGATGTCATTTATCCCTACATTGATTTACAGGGTTAACATAATTCCTACCAAAATTCCAGCAAGATTTTATGCAGCTATAGATAACATTATTCTAAAATTGGTTTGGAAAGGCAATGGAACTAGAGTAGCTAAAATTTTTGGAAAGGAAGAATACAGTAGGCAGAATCTGTCCACCCAATTGCAAGGCTTGTTATGGAGCTGCAGTAATCAAGAGAGCGTGACAGTGGTGGGGGAGAAACCCGCAGATCAATAGAACAGAGCAGAGAACCCAGAACTAGACTCACACAAATATCCCCAACTGACTTTTACAAAGCCACAAAAGTAATTAAATCGGGGAAGGATAGATTTCTTAACAAATGGTGTTAGAGAAATTAGATATCCATAGGCTAAAAAAGAAAAGAAAAAGAAAGAACATTTTTTAATTTAAAAATTAACTCAAATTGGATCAAAGACACAAACACGTTAATTGTCATGTGAGTTGTATTTAACTCATAATAGTTTTAAGCCCTGAGCCTCGTGAAGCATATGTAACTCACATGCCTCTTTACCTTGGGATCTGCGTGGTGCACAGGCAACTCACAATGTCATGCTGTAACATATATGTTACCTGACAGTGGCCCCTGGGCAAAACCCTGCAGTTTATTTCTGAAAATCTTACTCGTTGATGTTCTTATTGTCACAATTAATATTGACAATTTAATTGCATATAACTCACACACAGAAGACAATAAAAAATAACAAATTTTTTATTAAATTAGAAAGGATCATTTTGTGTTCGAAGTTTTTATTCTATTGTCGTAGTAAAATATCATGGCCCAAGGAAAAAAATTTTTGTCTAATGTGGCAGTCAATGTGTTAAAATGTAAAACTATAGAACTTTTAGCGGAAAAAAAAAGAAAGATAGAACATCTTCCACATCTAAGGCTAGGCAAAGAGTTCTTAAATGTGATACCAAAAGCACAAGCCATAAAAGAAAAAAAATGATGAATTGGATTTCATCAAAATTAAAAATGTGCTCTGTGGAAGCTCTTTCAAGAGGATTAAAAGACAAGCTACAGAGCAGGAGAAAATGTTTGCAAACTACGCATCTGATAACGAACTCCCAACGCGCAACAGTAGCAGAGCAAACAAGCTGTCAGCAATGTCGTTTATCCGTGTGGTCGGTTACAGTGGACAAATTGTCATTCTCTCCGTTCTCCCTGGTAATCCTCCTGTCAACCTTGATTTATGCTAATGTCCTTGCTTCCCGGATGAGGAGATGGGGCTTTCGAGACCTCCCTAAGCTTACGATTCCTCCAAGGAGATAAACCTAGATTTTTCTTTCTTTTTTTTTTATATTTTGAATTCATTTTTTAATTATGTAGAATAAATTTCATGTAATTATATTACATGAAATTTACCACTTTAACCACTACACGCACACGCAGCAGCGCCACCTGTGTGCAGAGCTAGTCTCGCCTTGCAGAACAGAAACTGAGAAACGGCCCTTATTCCACAGTAAGTCTCGCTCCTCCCTCCCCTCAGCCACCACTTTCTTCTGTCCCTGTAAACTGACCACTCTAGGCACTCCGTATAAATGGAGTCGTCCTGGATTTGTCCTTTCGTCCTGGCTTATTTCACTGAGCGTAACGTCCTCCAAGTTCTGCCACCTCGTAGCAGGTGCCAGAGGTGGCCCTTCCTTTTCAAGGCAGGGTCATATTGCATTGGAAGACCTGGGCGTGAGCTGTTTCCCCGAAAGCCAGTCTGAGCTGGGCCACAGCGCTGCCCTCTGAGAGCCGGCCTGCCCGAGGGGCGCGCTCCTGAGACCCTGGTCCCGGGCCTGCTCCCCTCCAGCGCAGGGCACGAACCGTGCTACAGAACTGTGCCTGTGGCCGGGAGAAGGTACCCAGGACGGACAAGGAAGGTAAAAACGAAATCCGTTTTGGAGAAGGCGCTCTGTTTGGGGATGACACGTGGAGCCCAGGCAGAGCGGGGTCCCAGACCCTCTGGGATCGGGCTGCAGGGCAGGTGGCGGGATACAGAGGGCGGGAGGAGGCGGCAGCGGCGGGAGGCGGCACGGAAGGGAGGACGGATGCTCGGCCGTCTCGCTGCCGGGTTTAATGCCAGCATTGTCGCCGAACTAAGGAGGGGTTAAACACTTCCTTACAAAACCTCTTTTCGTCTAATTTATGTTGCGCTTTTGAAGACGAAGAGGCCGCAGCCCTCGGTTATCGGTGAGAAGAAGGGAGAGGGGGACTTAAAACATCCCAGAACAGCAGAAGACAGGAGGCGGCCCCGCCGTCCTTGAGCGTATCAATTCCGAACGGTTCCATTCCGCAGCATAAAGGAGCCAGGCCTTTCAAAGGAAATCAGCCTTTCATAAAATTCCTTGGAAATCTAGTCGAGAAAGCGTGCGTGTCTCCCTCAGATAACACTGCTGCAATAGGCATTTGAATAGATCAGCGGGCTATGAAAAAATAAAACTCCATTTAAGCAGAGCGTCTGGGAAGGCAGCCCAGCCGAGCCGAGGCCGGGCCTGGGGGCTCCGGGAAAACCCGGATGGGGGTTGCCGCGGTGACCACGTGTCGGATCCCATCCCTAATGACAACCCCCAGTCCCTGAAGGACCACCCGCGTCAGCATCACCTGGGTGCTGGCTAGGATGCAGCTCCCCGGGCCCCAGGCTAGACCTACTGGATCCCAACCCCTGGAGGCTGTCCCCAGGAATCTGCATTTTAACAAGTTTCTCGGGTGATTCCTAGAAGGCCACAGAGAAGGCTCCTGACGCAGTTTCCGCTGAGGCCCAAAGTCAGAAGATGCCAACAGAGACCTCCACAGTCCACGGCAAAGTGCCCGAGCGCATGCGCCCCCAAGTCCTTCACCTCACCAGCTCGAGGAAGCAGGGGTCGGAGCTGCAGGGGCCAAGAGGACAGCTGGGAATTGTCCGGTTGAGGTCATTAGAAAGAGGCTGTGAGCCCCCGTACTCCCGCCTCTCTAGGGCATGGGTGGGGGCCCTTCCCCTCACCTTCAGGAGGGGACAGGAGCTTGTGGGGACGCCCCCAAAGATGCACAGGACACAGACTGCAGGAGCCCACTCGCTCCCGAGGACCGGGCTGCGCCAAGGCTGCAGCTCGCGCTGGCTCCAGGCGGATGAAGGGAGGTGACGTCCCCAGCGATGACAGGGGCCAAGTCATGGGTCTCCTGCTCAGCATAATGACCTAAGGCCACTTTAAAGAGAGTCTTTCCAGGTGGAATACCTGAAGGTGCAACAGGCCAGAACCCCCAGGCCTGTGCACGGTGCACGGCCAGGGGCCTTGGGGCCAACCGAGGACCCACAGGACTGCAAGGAGAAGCCTGGCCTTGGTCACAGCGGTGCAGTGGGAGGGGCCAGAGAGGGAGACTCTCCAAGAAGCCCCTGAACCCTCGGTGCCAAATGACTTTCCCTAACCCCTTCCTCTTCCCCCTCCCCCTTCCCACCTGGGGAGGACCAGGTGGCTCGGGATTGACCTTGGGAAGGTCCCCTGACTTGCAGCCTCGACTGGGCCTAGGCTGGGGGTGGGCACAGAGACACGGACGTTGAACAAAGATCTGTGTTTTGGGTATTTACTCAACTAAACACGTCACAGAAAAATAAGGTGACTGTGTGATTTGAAATGACAACAGGACTTTTCATTTTCTAAGAAGGACCAGAGGTAATACAGGGCCTGGGTGAGAGTTTATCCAAGGGGCAATCCGGTGAGCGCACGCAAGACTGAGCTGCACAAGCCAGGTGGCCCTGTGTGCCCCACTGACTCAACCTAAGGGTTGGGCAGCCTCCAGTTGAAGAGCCATTGGCTGATACAAATGCTGGGGGTAGGAAGCCTCTCTCCTGATTCCCAGAAACCTCTCGGAAGCTGGGTTGACTACTTGGGAACTGAAGTCTCCCAAGTAACTAAAGCAAGTCCTTTAACACAGCCTGGCCAGAGCACAGCAAAGTGGAACAGGGCACGACTGCTCCATGCCTTCCCAACCCCCACGGAGCCCAGCGAACAAACTGTGCGCCCAGCCTGCCCTGCACTAGGTGTGAGCATGTGACCGTTCTGGCCAGTGAGACGTGAGCAAAGTATTGCACAGCACTCCTGGGACGTCGTCCTAAGAGCAGACTCCTGCTCGGGACACGGATGGCATGGCTGGAGTTCCAGCACCCATCTTGGGCCCTGAGGATGAGGACGTGCTGGTGTGGATTGCTAACAGCTTCCTGCAGCCACCACCTCCACACCACCGTCACACAAAAGGAGATATAAAACATCTGTCATATTCAGACACCATTGCTGGGAAGTGTCCTGCTCAATGCTGCTGACCCTAGACTCAGCTGGATAAACACAAGGACCCTTGGGCATCTCCATCCCCCCAGCACATGCCAGCCTGGCCAACGCTGGGCCCTAGGGGCTCCTTGCTCAGGTAAGAAAAGCATGTCTGGGAGTGCTGCTCTCAGTTCTCTACGCCAAGCCAAGGTGACCCGTTGAGTTTACTGAAGGCTCCTCCTAATGGATCTGGGAGGCAGGTGACAGGTATGTAGCACCTGCTGGCTGTGCTACCTGTCATGGATCAGGATTCCGTGCCAGGAGTGACGTTCATCAGCCCTGGCCTGGGATGGTTCAGCGTGGTCGCTGGGGGAGACAAAACACAGCAGGTGTCAAGGGTTGGAGCATGTCCTCCAAAACTCTCTGTGTCGAAGTCCTAACTCCCGGTGCCTGAGAATGTGACCTTCCTTGGCAATGGCGTCATTGCATGTGTAAGATAGCAGGTGACATGCATGCCACCCCTGTCCTGCAGGGGTCACACCATCAGCACCACAGCGCACCGGCCGGAGCGTGCACAACAAATGTTCCTTGGGAAGAAGGACAAGCCGTCAGGCGGAGGGATGGATAGATGGGAATGTGAGCGCGTGGATGGGTGTGTGGGTTAGCAGATGAACGGATGCATGAATGAGCAAACAAACTCACACAGCAGCTGCCAGATGCTGCAAGGATTCCGCAAGATGCAGCACACACCTCCAAGTGCACACACATCACCCCGGAGTGTGCAACTGGAAGAACGAAGGCATGACGCCCCACGGATCCCACGGAAATCAACGCAACCTCAACACTAGGAAAAAATAGGTCATAATTTTCAATGAAACTGGCACAAACTGCCCCGATCAATGACTGCATCCATCTATTTTACTTTTCACACCGTCTATTTTTAATTCTCATGAATAAGAAAGCGGCCCCAAAGGAGGAGCCAGACAGGAGTAGGGGTTTGCTGCCGAGTGGACGGGGTGTGTATCTCCTAGGGAGGTGACAGGCAGGTCCTTCCATGAAGGATGGCCTCCGGTGGAATTTCTTTGCCCACCAGGCCAGACAAGCTAGGAGGCGGCAGCAGCAAGGAGATGCCTGCGCCCAGGTACGCCCTCCTCTGAGAGCAGCACCTCTACTTCCACATGGGTACTGCCCTTCTATATGAGCAGGTGCGACTGCCAACTAGCATTGGATGGGACTGAGGCACCAGGACACAGCTGTCCATCAAGGTTCAAAACCAGGCATCAGAGTGAGCAACAGATACACTCTCCCTGTCACGAGCACCTGGCAGGGCACACTGTCACCCAGGGAAGCTTCCTTCCTCTTGGCCTTGACCCCAGGTCTGGTAGAATGGATGCCCAATGGCGCAAGAAGGGACACCAGGAGCAAGGCCCAGGCGGAAACCCAGGAGCCAGCTGGCCCTGGACACCAGCCAGCACTCCCCATTTCAGAGCAAAGCCCCCCACTCCCGTACTCCCCCACACCCATCTCAGCAACCCCCCTGAGCCAAGGGCACAGCCTCGTGGGGTGCAGGAGCCGCTGGATGGAACCCCCAAATGCGATCGGTGTCGGGCTACCTCTGAGGCTCCAAACACTTCACGTACTGGTCCCCAGCACAGAGGCCACCAGAGCCTCCCCCTCCAAAAATGATAACTATTGGAAAGAGACTGATGAGTGATGAGAGATCTCTGGAAGCCGCAGCCAAAAGAAGCCGTTAGTTAATCTGCTCCTTTCTGAAGCTCCGGACTCATTTGGCCGGGCTTCTGGGGCACTCGTTGCCAGATCAGCTCAGCTAATAAGTAATTAGAAGATAATTAACATTTTAACATACAATGGGAAACATCTGGACCTACTAACTTACTAAAACCTAAAACCCTGATTAATCCATCTGTGTGGTGAGATGGAGACCTGGCTCAGCCACCCCACCTGCCTCCCCCCAGGTCTCCAGGTCACTCAAACATGGACTCTGTCCCTCGAGAGGCACCCCCTGCTTCCTGCCTCCGCCCATCTCCAGGGTTAGAGGAAAGGGAAGGGCCCCAGCCCTCCCGCACTGGCTGGGGTCTCCTGGGAGGATGGAACAGCCAAGGCTTTGGGCGTGGTGGCACCGGGCCCTCGCCTGTCCCCTCCTCTCCCAGCTTCCTGTCCTTCCCAGACAGGGAACCTGGAGGAGGGAAGAGAAGGGGCCCGGGATGTGTCCTCCCAGCTGAGGCACACCGTGGCTTAACCTGGAAAAACTGACTCCCAGCACCCCCTCCTGCACACAAACACGCACGCACACGGAGGGAAGGGCAAAAGACACAGAAACAGAGACCCCCTTGGCCCACGACCAGCTCTGAAAGCAGGAAGGTGCGCCTGGCTGTCACTGTCCCCAGCCTGTGTGCTCGGCCCTGGTCCCTACCCCTCCAGTGCCTCCCCTGATCCCGCCATTGCCCCTGCATCTCCTCCGCAGCAGGGCAGGGGCGAGGGGATGGGGACACACGCACAGGATGAGCCGCACACGCTCCCCAAGCACCTTGGTTTCCAGCCAAAACAGCAGGATGTCGCTCCACCTACTAATCATCCTCCCTCACGGGGAGTCGCAAAAGAACCCGGTGCTTCTGTGAACGTGGCGGAGCCAATTAGGAGAAGAGGAAAAGTCCTGAGGCGGCTCCTGGCACTTTGTGAAGCCATTTCCTGGGCATTGTTTTTGGAGAAATCTAGGGCCAAGCCACCTCCATTTCCCCTTTCAGTGAAAGGCCTAAACAGAAATATTTCAGGAGATGCAAATAGAGACATCCCCCCTCCTCCCACCCTGAGCCCATGTCTCTACTTCCTTGATCCTTTGGGGCCTCCGCCACACAGGGTCCAATCACATGACTGGGGAGGGAGCCTGTCAGTCATGGTGCACAAACCCTCAGACCAAATTGATTGGTTCAAGGGGCGGGCAAATGATGTGAGCAGAGCCAATGAGAGGCCTGTCCTGGGATTTTTCTCCCTCAAGCCAAAGAAAGAGGCCTTTCTTGTCTCTGGCAGAGAAACTGCAAAGAGGGTGGCCCAGAGCCATATGCAGCTCTAGTTCCTGACCTGAAAAGGGACATTCTCCTGGCAAAAGAGACAAAGCCAACACACGTGGAGGCAGAAGTAGGACTGGGTGGTGGTGGGTGGGCTGCAAGAGCTGACAGCTCTCAGGTCCCCGGTTTCCTGGGCCCAGCTCCTTGTAGATGCTTCCTCTGGTTTGATTTAAGGAGCCAATGGATTTTGCAAGCCTCTGTGTGTGTGCATGCATGTGTGTATGCGTGTGTGTGGCAGTTTAACCTGTGTTCCTGCTATTTCTAACCACAACATTGACTAATGCAAATACCTCTGCCTGTTCCTGGTCGTTCCTGGGGAAGTGGCAGTCACCCAGCTATAAAGACAGGCTTAGAAAAATAAGGAAAGTCATAAAAGGTAATAGATCTGAGAAAAGATGAAAGCAATATTTAGTAAGTTAATATGACCAAAAAATGAATAGGGAAGGCTTAGCATACTGAGAAAAACAAACCATTTTAATTATTTTTAAAACCACCATGGCTGCCCTCCTTTGCACACAGCTGGCCGTGTAAGCAGAAAACCCCTTGCCTGGTCAGAGCGTATGAAGCCGATGAGGCAGGCACATCTCTGGAGCAGAGAGGAGGCGCTCAGTGAAGGACGTCCAACAGCCCGCATCCAGCCCCAGGACTCAGGGAGAAGGGAAACGCCTCCACTTTGGAGGCTGATGCCACCTCCACCCCAGGCCTAGAATCCTGAGCTGTGAACGAGTGGACTGAGACCACCTCCGGGCATGGCAGGCCGTCCAGACAAGGGGGCCCACAGGGTTCAAGCCCAGTGCCCCTGCCCTTCACCCGAAAGTGTGGGTGTTTGTTACCCACCACAGATGGGACCTGAGCTCACCACTGAGGCATGGCGGGGCAGGATTCGAACTCAGGACCACCTGGCTCTCAGACCTGCGATCCTTCAGCCACCTGCTCTGCACCTTTGCTGAGTCACAGCCCCCACCCTCAATCGCCCTCCCCCTGGGCCTGCGCGCCAAGGCAGGCCAGACTGGCAATAACCATCTTGGTTATTGCCGCCAGCCTAACTTCCTCCAGGGAAACCGGCCAGAAGAGAAAACTCAGTCACTTAGGGCCATGAACCTACTAGGCAACCAATTTGCAGAGAACTTGTCCGTAACTTGTGCCACCGGCAAGGTCTGCGTGGGTAATTTGGGTCTATCAGACTTTAAATTACAGACGGCCACATCACTCGGTCAGGCCTGCCACGGAGCCGAGACGGAGCAGCCGGGGGGTGAGTGACAGCTCCAATAAATGCATTCCTGCCAGGAAAATAGCATTACCACGCAGAGGAGCTTTGGAAAGTATTGAACTTCAGGAAGAAATAAAATAAAAGTAAAATGGCTCTGGCGCTCCTGGAGGCTCCATCATTATTGCCAGACGAGGTGGGGAGAAAAGGAGCCCCTCATCAGATAAATCTCTCCCTCCCCTCCGCCACGGAAGGCGCTGCTTCCCTCTCCCAAGCAGCCGCTGGTAAACAGACATCCGGGGCGAGTGAGGAATCTTTGCCCAGCAAGGAGACCCCTCAGGGGTCATCTAGGGAAGCTTCCTCGCTCACAGATGGGGAAACTGAGGCCAGGTCATGCAATAGGTCGGGTTGATGGACCAGAAGGGGTTCAAGTGGGCAAGCACATGACAGCACCCCAGGCGAGACGGCCACAAGACAGGTTCCCGGGTAGACCCGGAGCAGGGGCACTCAGGGGTTAGGGACCCACACTGTTGCTATATGGCCTGAGTAGGACACTGTCTGTACCAGGCGTCTTCAAACTACGGCCCAAGGGCCACATGCCACCTGCCTAGGACATTTATCTGGCCCGCTGGGTATTTTTGCCGCCGCTGCCTGTCCTGCTTAGCAGCCGACTCGTCACGGGTCCACAGTGCACACTCTCCAATGGTCTGAGGGACAGTGAACTGGCTCCCTGTTTAAAAAGTTTGAGGACCCCTGGTCTGTACCCTCGAGGAGTCATGGAACACAGGTTAAAGCCAGAGCAGCCCCCAACACCCCCAGCCCACTACCTACTTCCTCCGGTTGCTGATGTTCAGAAGCCTCCAGTGAGGGCTGAGTTCTCATCCGAAGGTGCGGTGTGGTCCCGCTGGTCTACTTGCTCCCTCCCACAAGTGCATCCTTGCCTTTCCTAGCGAATGAGAACCATCTGAACTGAAGCCCTCGTTCTGCTCCTGTCTCTCTCCCGGGCAGCAGAGAAGCCCAGCTCTGCAAGGGCCAGGCTCGGTCTTGCTCCAGGCAGCCTCCCCGGCCCTGAGGCTGGAACCTGCTCTGCAGCAGGTGCTCAGTGAACCTGTTACATGAGCCAGGGGCCCAAGAATAGATCAGACTTAGACACAAATAAGAGCCTGGTACCTGAGCCCTTACCTTTGCGCCACCTGTACCTTCCACACGGATGTAAATGTTGCCCTCCGCGGGGAAGACCCACAATCGGGTGAGTGGACCTCGTGTGATCACCAATTTGGCACATGGGTCCCCATCATGTCCCAGACCCCACCATTCATGACATTCAGCTTGTCCTACCAGACTCTCAGAGGAGACAGGGCTGCTATTGGCACATCTCGCACATCTTCAAAAATCCGAATGGAACCAAGCGGGGTCAGGGCCCGGGAGGGCTGGGGGGAATGCAAACATGTCCCAGGAGGCACACGGGGTGTGACTTGGGCGAGTCACTAACTCCTGGAGTCCCGGTTTCCTCAGCCGCACAGTGGAGGTAGCAGCCGACCTGGAAGGCTCACAGCAGGAAGAAGGAAACGCGCATCTAGCGGCACTTGGAAATCGCACACGTGGGGTTTATCGCACAAGCATCTGAGGGAAGCATTTAGATTTCTGAAAATGCTCCTTTTGCATCTGGCCTCTTGACACACTCCACTTCTCGATCTGTCTCCTCGCTCTCATCACGCACGGCTTTTCTCGGCCATGTTTTACGGCTCCCTTTTAGAGTTAAGCTCCTGGAAATGATATCCGAGGCCTAGGGAATGTGGGCCCAGATCAATGCAACCGGGAATTGCAGAGATGAATCGTGCATGGCATGGGTAGGGAAAGGTTCTGAGAAAGAATGTTTAACTCACTCCCCTGACTCTGGGTAGGCCGCCATTCACACCAGCCCAATTCGTGGCAGAAAAATCATGGTCAATGTCACAGGAAGGCCACATTAATATTGGGGGACAGACTCACTAATATGCCTCGGCTCCTGGGAACCTTAGGAGCCCTTGCTCGCCCCCTCTCACCTACCCCACCCCACCCCCTCTGGAAGAGCACGCTTCTGCCCAGAACTGACCCGCCCCAGGATGCTCTGACCAGGCTGGCTGGGCAGACCCTGCACTGGTGGGGACTGGCGGGCAGTGGGTTTGCACAAGGTGACCTCAGGGCACTCTTCCCCAGGCAGCCTCTCTGGCCACAGGTTTTAAGGGCACAGTAAAGACCAGGTGCAGTAAGACACACAGACATGGAAATAACAGCCACAAAGGACGAGATCTGTTACGCTCACAAGTCCCTGGAAACAAGAGGCAGGGAGCATGCGGGGCCACAGGGAGGAAATGTGGGCAAAACCACGTTAATTGTGCTTTCCGCAGGAAGGATCGGGCAAGGCAGAGTCAGCAGGCTTAGGACTGGTTAGCGTGAACAGTTTCAGTAGACTCAGGGGCACAGACACCATCCCTAGCTGTCTGGGACCTGGTCCTGGGCTGACAGGGCAGGTGGGTGGTGGCCCTGAACGTCAGAACCTAATAAAGGAGATGCCTGTGGGCTCTGGATCAGTTCATTTGCTTCTGGAAGGCTCTCTCCAGAGTTGTTCCCTTCTCTAGGAATTGGCTCACCCTGGGAAGGGAGGCCAGTCCAGGGTTAGCAAAGCCCCTAAGATACCAAAGCATCAGAATGCAGAAAATAAAGACACAGTTGATGCATGTTTCCTCTGAAATCAGCGCAGGGAGGTCCTACGGCCACAGCTGAACTATACAGAGGCTTTTGTGCAAAGAAGAAGGTGTCCCTTCCTCCAGGCAGACACAGCCCTGAGCCAGGCACGAGGCTGGGTGGGCAATGCAGGCTAGGTCTCGGCACCTGCCCAGCTGTTGGGCCAGGAGCCCTGGAGCAGTTCAGAGACCCTGGGAGGCCCTGCCCTCCTGCCAGGGACCTGATCCAACCAAGCCAGGACCGGCCCAACCACATGGCCCTTGGGGACATACGGCTCCACGGCTCTGAAGGTGCCCACTGGGCCAGAACACCCCCGACTGGCTGGAGTCTTATTGGCTCATTCTCTGTGCACGAATCTGAAACCTCCAAGTAAGGCAAAGCTTCCATTCCAAAACCCTTTAGGGGTAAACATCCGGCTCATAAAATACCAGCAGGGGATGGAGGCTGTCGGAGAGGAGCAAATAGTCTCTCCAGAGAAGTGTTGTGTTCCCGGGCCTGCCCCTCCCGGCCCGGTCTGGCCAGGGCTCCCACGGGGGCCTGTCTCTGAGCTTCTTCCCAAACAAGGAGACGTCCTTAGAGAGAGCAGCAGCCCCACCGGAAAGTGGAGAATAAAACTTCTCCCTTCGGTTTTCCTCCAACGAGGCCAGAATGGATATCTCGCGAGCACAGCGCGTCTGGCTGCGGCTGTGGGTTCTGTTATTTGGGTTTGTTTTGTTTTGCTTTGCTTTGTTTTTCTGCAGCAAAAGAATGAAATGAAGTGATGTCCTCACCTCGGGGTGCAACGTGCTCTGCGATAGGCGATTTCCAAGCAGAAAGGTCTAAAGGAGCAGAAGGCTGCTTCCAAAACCGGATCCCGCAGAAAGCAACAGCGGGAGCGGCTTGGGCACCACTCCCCAGTTCCGGGGACCAGGTTGTCGCTCAAGCAGGATATTTACATGGGTAAATGGGGCCTCCGGATTTATTCCAGCTCTCCTCTTTTTCTGACAGATGTTGCATATGAAAGCCATATTCAGCTGTGGCCAACTTCTTAAGGTCAGGTCCAGGGGCCTCTCTGCACCCGCCCACCCCAGAGAAGACCCGGGCCGCAGGGGCCCCACCCCCAAACCCCCTGCCTCCTGCAGCCACGATAATCCCGATGCCGCGGTCAGAGCCCACATCTGGCAACAGGGCCACAGCTGGCAAAGACAGCAGGGGCAGCCCCATGGGGGTCCAGAACCCCATCTTTCAACTTAGGAGACTCCGCAGGCAGCTCCCCCTCCAGAAGTGGCAGGCGCCGCCCTGGCTGGGACGTCCTAGCCCAAATCCAGTGCGGACTTTTACGAGCGAGCAGTCCCCAAACCGAAGCCCAGGGGTTCTGTAATGAGCCATGCTCTCGAAAACACATTTAAAGAAAGTAAAGAGGTGGGGAGGGGAGGGTGGAGCGAGCAGGACCTGAGACGTCCCCTCATCCACAGCCTGCTTCTGCCAGGGCGAGAGGCCCAGCCAGGAGAACATTCTCCCCACGGTTGCCACGGTGACGGGAGATGCAGGGCTGGAGCGGCCCCCATGTCCTGCCCCCGACTCCCAGCAGGACTGGCCATCGCCATGTGAATGCACATCCATCTCCTAAACCACCCCGGCCCCCAGAGGGGCAGAGCTGCTGGCCTCTGAAACCCTGTGTTTTAAATTGCCCAATTAACTAGCCGAATGGCCCTGGTGGCACACACTGTCCCCAGCATCCTTGGCCAAGAAATAATTCTGCCATAGTTTATATCGACTCTGCACCTGCTCCCGGCTTGTCCAGGAGACGGACCAACCGCTCCCAGGGGCCTGACCAGCTGCTCATGTGGAAGGGAAGTTACGGAAAGAGGCAAAGGGTCGCACTGGTGCCACCGCGGTCTGGAAGAGCAAGGAGCTCCCGGGGAGCCTCGCGCACTGTTGGGAGGGACTGTGCGGACAAGCCAGGCCATCGGAAGAGGAAGGGGCCCCCAGAGCCCGAATGCCACTGTTGCTGCTGCCACCACCGCACGCCACCTCCTCGTGTGCGGAGCCTCCCACGGGCGCCACTGCAGCTCTCAGGACAGTGGCTACTGCTGCCACCAGGCACAAACCAAACCCAATACAGGTTCAAGAAGGAACAACAAGTAAGTCCCAGCTCCAAAGGAGGACAGGCACAACTGGACCCCACCATGGCTTCATGGGCCGCTGACCAGCCTTGACCTTGGCTTCCTGGGCAGAGGCAGGGGCTGTCCTCCGGGCTGGGCAAGGAGATGACTCCGGCCCCAAGGACATCGCCATGGCTCCAGGGAAGCCGCAAGCCGAGAGAAACAGAAGCCTCTCT
Organism: Mirza zaza; assembly: GCA_008750895.1. Taxonomy (NCBI): domain Eukaryota; kingdom Metazoa; phylum Chordata; class Mammalia; order Primates; family Cheirogaleidae; genus Mirza; species Mirza zaza. Next base: position 28,069 of record VSMD01019987.1, on the reverse strand, counting down.
CATTCAGGGCATGAAAATCCTCTTGGCTGGCAGGTGGTGGGGGCGGCGTCTCCATCAGAGACCCCGAGAGATGGAGGGCTGGTGGGGGCCGTCCGCTGGCAGTGGGCAGGAAGAAGAACCCGTCCCTGAGATGCGGCCAGGTGCTGGTCTCCAGAAGAGGCGTCCTTCTTGGGTGGCCTGCCAGAAATAGGTGCAGCTCCCCCCAGTTTAGAGAGTCAACCAAGATTCCCAGAGGCTAAGACCATGCCGAGGACTGGCCACGCCGCCATCCCAGGTCTGCCTCCATCACAGGCCCAGAGAGAAAGAGACGGTGGTGCTGTTGCTCCTGGCAGTGACCTCGAGTGGCCCCACAACCTCCACCGCACCTGGCCCGGGGCCAGAGCCTAGGGGTGGGCAGGGCGCCAGGGGACCAGCCCAGCCCCCTCGACTGGTTTGTTCCCAGACCCCGCAAACACGTGCCCTCTCTCCCTCCACACAGTAGGACTCCCTCCCTCCCCGGGAGCCATGAGGTTGCAGACTCCACACCTGCTCCCCAGGGACACTCTGGGTGACTGAGTCCCCACTGCGGGGGACTGCAAAGGCAGTAGGAGCCATTGCAAGCTGCCCCAGGAGACAGAGTCCCAGCTCGAGGGAGCTCCACGGTCCTGAGCCCGGGATAGCTGCACACGACCCGGAGCTGGAGCAGGCTCGGACTGCAGCCTAAAGAGCCACGGCCCCCCGGCTCCCATGGCGACGGGAGGGACGCACCTTGTCATGGCAGGAGAGACATCCATGCATTCTGAGCAGCGCCCTCAGAAAGCCCACCCTGACCCCTCCACCCAGAAGTGGGGCCTCCCGGGGCTCTCGGAGCACCTGGGCACAGCACCGTCCACGTTCCTGACACACGCGAAGGTATGTCAAGACGAAACAGACCGCCTCAGTCCCGTTTGGCGAAGACGGATACCAAAGCTAACATCACACTGAATTGTAATTGTCTGTTCACGCGTCTCCCCACAGGCAAAGACGGTGTGTTTGTCTTCACACGCACAGAGCTTGGCAAGGTGCCTGCCTGTCGTTAGGGCTGAAATAATAAATGTCGCAGATGTAATAATAACAACAATAATAGCCGACACAGACCGTGGGCTCGGGGCCAGCGTTGTGCAGACATTTCACCGGCCTTAGCCCGACCCTCCAAAGAGGCCCCCGCGGCTGCCAGTTCTATGCCCATGTTGTGTGTGACGCACCGATTAGAGGAGTTAAATCATTTGTCCAAAGTCACCAAGCTACTCGGGGACAGAGGCTGTTGGATGCCAAGGAGCGCTGGGGGGCAGGGGACGATGAAGGTAGGACACTGAGAGGTGGTGCCCAGAACGGGGTCAGGAGGCTGGAAAACCAGCCCGGGCAGGCCAGCTCAGCCCGGCCAGAGAGAAGCCGCGTCCTCTCCCTGCCCAGCCTCCTAGTTGCCATCCATAAAAGGATATGCCGTGTGCAGACACGATGAGAGTCATTCTCACCCTCTCGCGGGGAGCCTGGAAACTCTCCCCAGCCTGGGAAAGAGGAGACAGGGAGGGGCCCAGGGTCCAGCACAGTGGCCAGAGGAGACCATGAGATTGTGGCCAGGTCCCTTTCAAGTCTAGGAACCCCAAACATGGGTGGAGGTGGGGCTCATTAAAAATCACTCACGGGGCATTTCTGGAGGGAAGAACAAGCCTGGAAGCCTCCCCCTACCCTCCCCCTCCCCGAATCTGTGTCTGAGCCTCGAGGTGGCAGGCACCTGGCAGTGTCTGACCACGGCGCCAACAAATTGCTCCTGGCCTCCGGTTTGTTTTGATGGGCTGATTAAATTTCATTAAGTGTCTTTAAACAATTAATACCTGCAAGACCACTAGAAATCATGCCAATTAAGTCTAAATTAAGTGCCACTTTGAAATTTCACTTCCAGGTCTAAATTAGCTATATTCGATTCTATTGGATTAGACTGGTGTTTACATCTAAATTGTCACCAGGGGTCTGGACGGAGAGACCAGGGGACAGGCGTGGACCATGACTGGTAGGATCAGCGGCAGGGGCAGGGGTGGCTGCTGGTAGACTGGTCTTTCTCGGCTTGTGGCGCTGTCCTGGATGTTGCCTGCCATAGTCTGTCTGCTCCATTCCCTCCCCCTTCCCTTTTGATGAGGGCTCCCCTATTTCTTCAAGGCACCGCCCTCTCCACCCGGAGACATTCAGTTTGGGTAGCATTTCCTCCCGCCCTCATTCCAGAAGTGGACATGTGACTCAGGCCTTACCACTCAGAGCGCTGAATTTCTCTGGCCACAGTGATTGGTTCAGGAATGGGATGTGATCCAAGCTGAGCCAATGGATGCCAGGGGACTTTTACAGGGCCTGCTGGGAGAGAGACCTGGAGGAAGATGAGGCTGGAGCTGTGGCAGCCATCTTGCCACCATGAGGGTACAGCCAAAAAGAGAATGAGGACGACAGAAAGGAATGAGCTAAATTGGGAAAGGGTGAAAGTGGGCCTGGGAAACAGTGTCTGAGCCCCCAGATGGAAGGGCTAGTGGTAAAGGTGTGTCTCATGTCTTTTTAAAGGAGCATTACTGTAATTTGCTTTGAGATTTCTTTTGACGTATTTCACAGCCTTCCTAAGTCCCAGACAGACTCCAGGCAGTACCAGGACCCCAGGCCAAGCCGTGCTTTGCTAAGAGGGAATGTGATGTGCGTGGGGGCTGACTGGGTCATCCCCAGTTTGCTCCCTTCCTTCACTTGGGTGGACCAGGGTGGGGCCTGGGTGGGGCCTGGCCGGGGAGCCCAGCGCTGGGCAGGAGAATGAGTTTCTCTTTAAATTCACCCCCGAGGTGCCTCGCTTACCTCACCCGGCCCAGCCTGGTACAGACCACACCCTGCCGGCCCGGAGTTGGGCAGGGTCATAAGCACACACTGGAAACCGTGCACCCTGAGTTGTTGTGGTTTTGACCAAAAAAATATACACTGTGCACAACCTGTAGTTTTAAAATATGTATATTTTGCATTGTGGAATGGCTACATCAAGCTAATTAGCATATGCATTACCTCATCTCCTTATTATTCTGTAGTGAAAACACTTAAAATCTACTCCCTTAGCACATTTCCAAGGCTGCAATACTTTGTTGTTAATTACAGTTGCCATGCTACAGGATAAGGCTCTTGAACTCATGCCGCTTGTCTAACTGAAGTTTTATGTCCCTTGACCAACATCTCCCCAACACCTCCCCTCCCCCCAGCCCCTGGTAACTACCATTCTATTCTCTGTTCTACGAGTTCAACTTTTTTAGAGTCCACTTACAAATGAGGTCCACTTACAAATTTGTCTCTCTGTGCCTGGATTTATTTTGTTTAACATAATGTCATCCAGGTTCAACCTTGTTGTCACAAATGACAGCCTTGTGTTCTTTTCTAAGATTGAATAGAGTTCCATTGTGTATATATGCCACGTTCTTTCATCCATCATGTGTTGATGAACACGTAGGTTGATTCCATGTATTGGCGATTGTGAATAGTGCTGCAATAAATGTGGGAGTGCAGATATCTCTTTGACATACTGACTTCATTTCCTTTGGAAATATATACCTAGTGGTGGGATTGCCAGATCCCCTGAATCCTGGGTTCAAATCTCGAACCTTGAATTGTCCACCACTATTGACCCTGGGCAGGCCTCCTGCCCTCTTGGAGCTTTTTGCTTTTCTCATCTATACAGTGGGAGAGTGGGATCACCTTCCTTGGGCAGGGCCCACCCTAACGTACGATTTTTCCAAGAGCTTTCACAGCAAAGGAGACCCAGAGGCCCTCAGATACCTGTGTCTGCTCAGCCGGCATTAACCCAAACCCTCCTTGCTGATAAACGAAGCCGTGAGGCCACCTGGGTAGAGCGGCCCAGAAGCTGTGGCATGCTCACCTGTGAGCCCTGCGGGACTGAGCGTGCTTTTCACTCTGTGGCTATTCGTGACGCCTGTGCTGTGAAGAGCCTCTCAGACAGAAAAGCCAGTCCCGGCGCTGCACACAGTGAGCATGCTCTGCTCAGGCGCCCAGGGGCACGACAGCCCCTCTGGTCTGCACTGCGCCAACCCTGGGTGAGAGCAATGCACTTGTCCTGGCTGGCCAGGTGGGGACATTTCTTCCTGCCCCAACCTCTGGGCCACATAGCTGGCCCCCTCTGTCCCTAGCGCTGGGCACACAGTCCCTCAGTCACATTAGCATGCACTGAGCCCATCTCCCGGCCAAGAGCCCCGTGAGCAGCAGCTAATTAACCCCCGAGTGGCGCGTCAGACATGTGCTATACAATGGACAATTCGAAGCCCGGAGCATGAGCTGCAGTCAGAGTGGGGGACACAGGACAGCACAGACAGTGGGGCCAGGGCTCAGCCCCACCTGGCAAGGGAGGTGCCCTCCTCTGGGACACAGAGGGACACACCTACCCACTGCCCGCTCCACCCTGCTGCCACCACTCTGCAACCTAGAAGGGGTCCCAGTGTGGACAAAGAAAGGAGAGAGACTCTGAGAAGTCCAAGCAAGGTCTTCCGGATCTTGCACCACTGCCACTGCCTGGGCCATCGGCAGGTGCCCCAGAGCTCTGTCCCCATCAGCGTTGCCCCCATGGCCAGGTCTCCACTGAGCTGTCCTGCACAGCGAACACTTGACCAGGGGCCCCTTTTCTATTGTGTGATCCGTAGCGGTTACTTCTGTGTCCAGCCTCTGCGTCCTCATACGGAGAACAATCAAGACGATAGTGTCATCCCCACACGATGGCAGAGACCACACGGGCAGAGCACTTGGCGAGGGCCTGGCGTGGAGCGACTGTGTGTGAGTCTCTGGGCAGAGCACGTGATGCAGCTTCATGCTGCTGCAGCTTGCAGTTTGTAGAGGAGGTGGCACTTCCAGGCAGTGGCCATCTGAAGGCTGAGCCTTGCAATATGACCCGTTCGTGTCACAGGACAGGAAGGGGGGGGTGAGTGTTGGGCTGGGTGTGGCGGGAGCTTCTGGAGGGGGCTTGAAGCACAGGTAGGACTTGGGGTGGCATGACTGAGGGAGCCACAGAGCGCAGCCGTGGACACAATGTGGTCGCAGGCAGTGGCTAGAGCGGCCGGCAGCACGGTAGGGGAGGTTCCCGCTCTGCAAGGCCGCGTGGCGCTCAGAGCCGGGAGGAGCAAGGCTGGGTGTGAGGGAGACTCAGGGAGGGTGACAACCCCGCTCTGACTGTGGCCGCCCTGGCTTTGATCATCTGTGCCGGCAACAGCCCACGGGGTGTGAGTGGAGCGTGCTGTGAAGGCGTTGCTCCGCGGGCTTCCCGGCCCCGAGGGCCTCTGGCAGGCTTCATGCTGGGAACAGGGGTGTGCTCAATTCCCAGGGCCCAGGACAGGTCCCCGCCCGGCCAGGCGAGGCACGCTTCCCCTTAGTCTGTGAGCACCTGGGGTGTCGGGCTGCAGGAGCCAGGGGCAGTGCCTGCGAAGACCCTCTGGCGGGTCTCCAAGCCCAGCCGAGGCCCAGCGCCAGCTCCTTGCCAGAGACAAGGCTTCCCGTGAGCAGAGAAGAGAGAGTTGGCAGCCACTGGACAGCTGCCCACCGCAGGGTCCGGCTGAAAGTCCTTCACGCCCTGTGCACCCTTGGTGCGGCATTCTCAGCCTCGACACTATCGGTACTTCGGGTGGGACAAATCTTTGTCCTGGCAGGGCAGGGGTGGGTGACCCGAACACTGTAGGATGGTTAATAGCACCCCTCACCTCCGCCGTCCCCAAGCCCTCCTTGTAACAACCGAAATGTCTCCAGACATTGCCAAATGTCCCCTGGGGGTCTCACAGCCCCCAGTGGAGAACCACTGGATTAGTGAGAGTCGAGAGTTAAAAGGTTTGTTTTCAAAATAAAAAGATAATTGCTGGTCTTTCATTCCTTCAACAAATATTTACTAGGTGATTACATTGCGCAGGGCGCCGGTGACAGAGTTCACAGCCCGGTGACATTCGATCGCAGCGGAAGAGGCACCCAAAGGTACCTAGGTGCTTAGGGCTTTCGTTTTTGTTCCAGATCTGGTCAGTATCCTCCTAAGTAGAAAGTGTTACCTTAGGAACCAGCACACCAGCTCCTCGTGGAAATATTCCCAAACCCCGAGTTGGGGGACAAAGTGCTTCTCTTCTGTGCACCCCAGCAGCTGTGTGGACTTGTGCACCTCTGCAGGATCCTGAGTCGCCTTTTGACACCACCGTCAGCTGCCTCCTCCCACGGGGCCCGTAACCTAACACTGAACAACCCTCCCTTCTCGCTGCTTAACTTCGCTGTCTGCACAAGCCTTTGGCACCATATGGAAACATAACTTGTAAGAACTCAGCTACGTAGCGTGGGGCTGCGGGGTGGGGAAGACAGACTATGTTGTTAGCTCTTCATTAGCTTTCCCCACGGGCCTGCCTCCTGTCCAAACCAGACCTCGGCCCCTACCGTCCTGCAGGGAAGCCAGGGCTGGAGCACAAAGAGGAAGGAGAGAGGAAGTCCCTGGGCCCTGCGCTTCCAAGCCCACACCCAGAGGCCAGGCGGCAAGTTCAGGGCGATTTCTATGTGCACGCTTTTCAACCTATGCAGACATCAGAAAACCTAAAGCCTCCCAGTCCCGCCACAGGGCTCTCCAGACCCCAGGCCCTCGGCAAGGCACCTGGCACAGCGTTGGCTCTCTGCCAAGGTTTGAAGAGCCGACGCGAGCCGAAGCCAATGCCGCTGCTTTGCTGTTCCCACGGAACGGTCTCACTTCGTGGAGAAGGCACAGTGCGCCGTGATCTATGCCGAATGCTTTTCCTGCCAAAGGAAAGCTGTTGTTTGCGCCACGTCCTCAGCCAGGAAGCACAGCTCAGGAGGTAGAAGCTTCCTGAATGGCAAGCGCAGCGGTAAGAAGGCCAGCAAACGCCCCCAGCATGGCCAGACTGCACCCCAGCCCCGAAGGACAAGGACCCGATGGCCTTCCACCACGGCACAACCCCGATGGGGAAAAGGGCCACCCCGGTAGCCCTGCAAAGGGGGCTCACGGGAGCCCGGGAGCCCTGTCAGGTGGGGGCCTCGGACCCTCCACGCAGATGCCTGCTCCAAGAGCTTCCCCTGGGAGGGGCCGGGGAGGGAGCTACAAGGGAGGCCAACGTGCCAGTGGAGGACCCTGTGCTATTAATTAAAACCTGAAAATGGAGCTCGGGAATTTAATTAACAATCCAAATGCAGGAACAGAGTCTTTGTGGATTTTTTTTAACACATCTATAATCCTTCATTAACAGCTAGAAATTTAGATTGCTATACACAAGCGACAGAAAATGAAACAGAAAAGGCATTGCTGAGAGTCACCGTCTCTCGGCTGTCAGCCCCGTGAGCAGCTGGGAGGGCCACTCCCCGGGGTGCGGCACCAGGCGCTGGGTCCTAGCCGTCGGGGTTGGAAGGAACTGCCAACCCCAAACGAGTGGGAGAATTCACAACATGACAAGAAACGGGGGGGCCTCACCTCTGGGCCCCAGACTCTAGGGTCTGGCTGTCGGGGCCCTGGCCCACCGGCTCCTGGGCCCCTCCTGGCAGCAGGGACGGTGGGGGTTCCGTCTGATTTGCTGCCAGAGCCCCCCAGCACCTGGAAGAGCAGCTGGCACAGAGGAGGCGCCCAGAAAAACTGCTGGAGAAAAGGGAAGGGGAGGGAGGGAGAGATGGAGGCAGGGAAAGCAGGAGGGAGGAGGAGGGAGGAGGAGAGACAAAGCAAGGTGCCCTTGGGGACTGAGGCTGGTACTCTCCGTCCAAAGCCCAGCGTCCAGGCAAGCCCAGCGGGAAGTGTGGCACCCGCAGCCGCTGGCCAGAGCCCCTCCTGCTCACGTGTACGGCCTCGGCGCCCTGTCAGGCTGTCCCAGCAGGCGCCCGCCCAGGAAACCCGTTGAGTGAGCGAGTGAGCAAGTGTGCGAACACGCTGACTCGGCCTCCTGTGCTGGGCACGCAGGCGCCAGATGGCCCCGAGGCTGAAGGCGGCCGCTGGCCCCCAAGACTGCTGGTGCCACTGTGTGCAGAGGACGCGCGTTGAGAAGTGCCCGACACCCATAACTCTTAACAACTCCTGATTGGGCGAGAGGAACCTTGCCCGAGAACAAACATCTGCAAAGTGGGGGAGGGGCAGGAAGCTGCCAGGAGCTCTCCTGACTCCAACCCCAGTGCTCGTAGCAAGGGCACCGTCCATGCCTCTGTGCCCCCCAGAGGGCCCAGGGCCCCAGGATCGCTCCAGTGCATGGTGTCCCACCCGCGCACCGGCCTGCCTGCTGCAGAACAGACGGGGCCTCGCAGCCGCCTCGGGATAGGCTATTAAGCTGCAGACGCTCCATCTCGGGCTCAAACGGAACCTCGTTAAGCTTTCCCGCTGGCACTAAAGGTTACCCACGTCCCGTCTCGCCCCACGAGGCACATGCTGAATCATTAAACGGAGAACAAGGTATCCAAGCAGGGCGGCTGTGACCGGCTCCAGGGAGACACGGCCCCTTGGGGACCCAGGCAGGGGGATCAAAGCCTCCGAAATAGGCTCCGAGTTTGGCTTCTTGCTGAACTCTGCCGCTCACTGCTGCCCGTCCCCTGCCATCTTCTCTCTTGCCTCCGGGAAGACGCTTCCCAACCCCCTATTCCTGACCCCCCCCCCACAGGTACACCAGCCCCACAAGCCTTTGGTCAGGGGGACTTATGCCTCAGCGTGGGAGAGTAGAGCAAGCCACGGGGGACTATCCAAAGTCCTTTGACCACGTGGCCACTGCTCAAAGGCTGGGCTTTCTGGAAGGTTCTCCAATTAGAAGCACCCACCAGTCAGACAAGTTGGATCAAGGAAGTTTCCGGAACAAAGGAGGCCTCAATGGTTTAGCTTTGGAGACCCAAGCAGCAAGTATCGGGGAAGGATCTTCATCCCAGGACCAGGGCCCGCCTGGCTGAGTAGCAAAGCGCCTTCGCGTCCTGTAGCATCGATTCCTTCAACCGGCTGGGGGGGGCCGACCCGGGGGAACCCAAGTAGCGGCCCCACCTCTGGGTGTTTGCCGCCCCGGGCTCGGCTCTCTGCAGGCTGGAGCACGCCGGGCAGATCGAGGGGTGAGACCCTTGTCCCGAAACTCCCTGGGCTGAGTGAGGGCCCCCGACCCCCGGCCCATCCCATGCCTCTAGGAAAGGCCCAGCCAGGTCAGCACAGACAGGGAACCCCCAAGGACGGAGGGGGTGCGAGAGGCCAGGCGTTACCTGGAAGCCAAGAGGCCTGTGAGGGCAGCAGGTGTCCCTGCTCCAGGCAGCCTCATGTCCCCTCCTCTCACTCAGCGTCCGGCCGGCGGGAGCGTCGGGCGCCTCTGGGACAGCAGCATGGGCCCTACGGGCACGGCCCTGCCTCACCGGACCCCTCCATCCCCGGCACCACCCCGTCATCTTCCGTGAGCAAACGAGCCCCCGTCTCCTGCACCTGAACGGCCGGGCACGGTCTCCTGTGCTTCTGTGACCCGCGGGGCTGAAGCCTCCACAGGGCCTGGCTCCTCCACGGCCAGAGCGACTCACTGAATAACTCGTGGTGGCCCAGAGGTGGAGGGCAACGTGGAATCCTGAGCGGCCTCCTGGGAACCACGACCACAGAGCAGCATCCCCAGGGCGCCCAGCACTGGCGAGGCTCAGGGAGAGGGGCACAGCACCCCGGGGCCAGCCTGCACTTCCCACTGGTCTCCGGTCAACTTCCCGTTAGAGCGAACTCTAGGTTGGAAATTAATTCAAATGTCCCCTCGAAATACTTAGGCAAGCAGCTTACTTTCAAAGACAGGGCGGGAGAGGGAACTTACATAAGCCCCGGGGATAATGAGCTGCCGTCCTGCGCAGGCCTGAGCCCGCCCCGTGGCCCCCGGTGGAACTGTCAGGACAGAGCCCTGAACTCAGCGTGGGCAAAGCCGGAGTGCGGCCGCACGGGGCCCCCACCCGGCCCCGACCGCCCACCTGTGACACCGGAGACCAGAAGCAGAGCCGCCGGCACGCTGAGACGCAGGACAAGACCGGCGTGTTTATGAGTCCGCCTTGGTCTCGGGCCTGCCCGCTGGAGGAAGCTCTGCCGACCAGGGCTCCCGCGTCCTGAGCTCACGTCTCCACCGCCGCCCTCCCCACCTCCCCGCGCAACCCTCCGCCTTTGCACATCTGCTTCCCCGCCAGCAGTGGACCCCCCCACCCCACCCTGGGGAAATTCCCCGTGCAGGACTTTGCATGCCTGAAACTCCACCTTGCTGCTGCCTTCCTCTGGGTGGGACTAAACGGCAAGCGCATCCCATAATGCTACCTGTGTTCCCAGCGCACAGTAGGCACGCAGCAAAATGGCGATGGGAAAACGAAAAGCAAACGTTCCCTGCACATGTTCTCAGCCTTCCCTACCAATCAAAGAGATGGAAATCAAAACGAGATCCCTTTTCACCCTTCAAACTGATTCCTAAAAATTTAACACATTAAAGACACACAACTCCAGGCAGGTGAGGATGGAGAGAGACGTTCCCTCCTGCACACGGAGGACCGGGACGTAATTGGCATAACCATCTGGAAAACAATCTGTCACTTTGTGTCTGTCAGCCAGACGAGGCCGGTTATGCTGCAGAAGCAACAGCAGAAAATCTAACAGCTTCTAGGGAAGTTCTGGTTCTTTCTCAGACTCACAGTGCTCGTCACTCTCGGACCCAAGCTGATGAAGCAGGAAACACCTAGAACGTGGCCACAGCGTGCAGAGGGAAAGAAACGTGGCATTATGAGAAGTGGCTCTTAAACTTCTGCCCAGCGATGACGCAGGTAGCTTCTGCTCGTGTTCCACTGGCCAAAGCAGTCACAGTCACGTGCTTTGACTTCCCGCACAGCCGTGTGACAAAGGACAAATGGATGGATGGATGGATGGATGAATACATAAAAGAATATATAGAGAGAATGGATTAATAGATGTATGCTTCATGAGAAGATGAATTTTTGTTTTTCATGGCAATGATTTGTATCTGTGTTGAACAGCACTTGGCACAAAGCGCGTTTTCACCAGACGGAAGGACGAGTAGATGGATGCATGGATGGGTGAGAGGAGAAAGAGCAATAACAAGAGTAAACCCATAAGTGGGAAAACATTAGCCGCCCACATGACCCAGAGAAAAGGATCTAATCTTGCAATGGCTGGATGGTGTTGGGAGAAAAGTCCGATTTTTAACAGAAACCCAGTTGCATCCCAAAAGAGTAAACGTTTGGAACACCCGAGATGCTCCGGGCTTTGTTTTGTAACTTTAATCCAGAGAAGGGCTGAAAGACGCCGGAGGGCTCCCCCGCCCACCCCTCACTCTGCGGCTCTCCCCGCCCTCCCCCTCCCCCGCTCCCCCTCCCCCGCTGCACCAGAGCACACAGAACACAGACCGGGTGTCAAGAACCGCGCCAGGCACCAAAGTTCAACCATGCTCTCCTCCCGCCGAGACGCCCTCGGGTTACTGGACAAGAAGGCAGTGAGGGGCTCTTTGGGACACGGTGTGGTCCTGGAGACCCCGGAAGGCAACCCAGGAAAAGAGGTCCCTGAGCCGGGACCAGAGGAATCAGCAGGTGACGCACAGAGGCAGCAGCCCGCAGGACGGGGCAGCGAGGAGAAAAGTCAGACCTGGGAGGTGTGTTGGTCAGGCTGGACCACCTACCGTGACAAATAATCCCGCCACTTAGTGGCCTCACAACGCTCATCTCTTCACCATTGGGCAGCCATCCGAGGTGGGATTCTCGCTGGGGCGCTCCAGGCTCTCCCCAAGGTGGACCAGGCCCAGGTCCTTGGAGCCATTTTCCTTCATCCAGAAGGTGGAGAAAGAGACAGTCCCCCCCCAGGAGGGGCTCCCGGACCGGAACCAGACGCCACCCTCTGCGTCTCCCACCCGTTGGCCAGAAAGCAGCCGCCTGGCTGCCCCTCACAGCAAGGGGCGCCGGGGACGTCACCACGCTGAGCACGCAGGAGGAAACTGGCGCCATCCATCCAGCTTGGAAATAACCGCAGCAACTCCCTCCCCGCCCACCTCCACGAGCGCTGGGCACTCCGGGTGACCCCACGGCCACCACACAGACACTCCACCCTGGTGTCTGCTGCGCTGTCCCCGTCGAGGTGCCCTGGTCCCTCCAGAGAGCCAAAGGGCAGATTTTGGAAAGGACTTTACTCCCTGCTCCTGGCTTCTAAGCAGCAATAACACAAGCGAGCAATCCGGAAGACTGCACCCTCGTGTTCTCACGCCCGCCGGCCGGCTCCCGTCACGGGAGTCAGAGAGACAAGGCACGCAGTGGCGGGGAAGACGCCAGATCCGGAAGTCCCGTCACCCTGCCTGGGATGGACATCCATCCATCCGTCCACTCAGCACGTGGACACCGGGCGCCTCCTCTGTGCCTGGCTCTGTGCCAGCCACTGGGATGTTCCGTGAAGACAGGAAGATTCAGTCCTGCTGGGAACATGGTGGTGACAATCGAATGTGACATGCCACCTCGGGAGTACCGAGGACGGGGAGTTGAGGCAGAAGGAAGCCGGGCCTGGGAGTGACGTCCCTGCAGAAGACTCAGAGTGCAGGGGAGCATGCGAGAGAGGCGGTGTGTGGAGCCAGGTGCCGCCCCAGCTGGGGAGACCCCACGCAGGGGAGGGCAGCCAGACCCCCAGGGCTCTGAGGAGGAGGGGAAGCGTGTGTGTGTCTTGCACGGTAGAAAGACAGGGGTTCCTTGCCACACCCAGTTAAATAGGAGGGCACGAGAGTAGTTGTGTCCAAGCACAACGGCAGGCATGGCATCCTGGCCAGGAAAGAAAACTGCAATGACTACAGGGCCACGCTAAAGCAGTCTCCTGACATCTATAAAGACAAGGGTGTGTGACCACAAAATAGAAAACCAACTACACACAGAGCAGACACCTGTCACAGCTATAGCCACATGTTACAAGGCTTCTTGGGGCTCCGAGGAGACAGTCTCAAACCAAACCACAGAACACTTGATATTCCAGCCACAGTGAAGGGAACATCAGCGGGAACCCAGAAAGATTCTTGGGATGCTAAGACTTTTGGATGGGGACAGGGGAAGTCCGCGATGCAGACATTTGGATAAACCCCTAAGTTTCTGGGGCCGACATCTTAGACGGCCGTTCCCACAGGTTTCTCAGACACGTTCCTCATTGGACCACTAGCCACAAGAGGGACGTGAGTGACTATTTTCTCCAATTGTCCCAAATATCTAGAACCATCCTAGATGCAGAGGAGAGAATTTAATTCATCGCAACAACAAATGCGGCCGGGCGTTCGGGCTGAATTCCGGGGGCCACATCTCACCCTGCTTGTCAACCCCTCCATTCAGCGAATCCCAGGTTCACTCAGGAAGCAAAACCCCGTCCCTCTCAAAGCCAAAGAATCACCGTGAAGAAGCTTAAAAGTAAATTTCCAAAATTTAAAAGAAAACACCCCATTGGGGCTGGCCTTTGAAACGGACTGCAGAGGGTTAAAAGCCAAGGCTCCCTCCCCCGGATGAAAGGAAGCTAAGATGTTCCGGCCACATTTTATCCAAGCAACACCCCACAGGCAGCCTGGAAACCTACCAGGCGTCTGAGAATCGTGGTCCATGCAGGAGACAAGGCAAGGGGAAGTGGAGAAACCTCTGTGTGAAGCCAGGCTGGGCTCGGGCTTCTGAGGGCTCTGAGTGGCAGGTGCCTACGGGCCGAGCACCCCATGTCAGCCCCACCCAGGAGGTTCTTTTCTAACACGGCTCCTCGGGCCTGGCCCAGGAGAGGGCAGAGACGGGCCAAGACAGGTGCATCTGTGACCGGTTCCCCAGGTGATTCTTACAAAGGATCCTTACAAAGCATCACCTGCTGCCCCACACAAATCCAGCCCTGAATCCCTCCCCGAAGCTTCCGGAGCTCCACAGGAAGCTCTCCCAGGGAAGCTGCCCAGCAGCACCTGGAGCCAAGGGAATGTCCCAAGCCACGGAACCCAGCCCCTATCTCTCAGATGACCTTTTGCTTGGTGTGCTACATAGACACGTGCATGTGCACACATGCACACACAGATGCACACACGCAGGCATACAGGTGCACATACGCACGTGCACACGCAGGCCCAGTCCTCCATCCCCGGGTGAGGCGGAAGTTGGGCACGTTCCAGCAGGTCCCATGTGCCTCCTCGCCAGCCTCCTGCCAGGCCGGGGAATGGCCCTGTGGGCTTACACTCCGGCCATGGTCAACTACCTGCCTTCCTTTAAGGAGCCCAAGTCCTACCCACAGCTGGGAGGGCAGGTGGCCTTGCACGTGTGCCCAGGATGGACTCTGGCTGCTGTCCTGACCTGTGCAGGGCCGGATGGAGTCACGAAGGGCTGGCTGGGGTGCACGACAGTACATAACAGTACACGGCAGCACAGAACCCCCTCCTGCCTGCAGGGCAGGTTCCAGCTCGTGGACACCTTGGAACAGTCTCAAGGGGTCACCCTGGTCTCTGTCCCTCTGACCACCCTAAGAAGGCAGGCAGAGCACCCTGTCACAGCCATCTTCCCCGAGCCACACTCAGCTTCCCTATCTGGGCACTGGCAGAGGAACGAGCAGGGCCGGAGCCAGACCTCAGGCTTCGGCCGCATGGGAGGAGACCGGGGCCCAGCAACAGCTGGAGTCTCCCCAGGAGACCCCACCCCGGCTGCCTGGCCTGGTCCAGGAAATGCAGACGGGCCCACTGGCCAGTCCAGGCACCCTCCCCGCATACACCCCACTTCCTGGGGCGCCGGGTGCTGTCTGGGCCCCGAGGAGAAGGGGGCTCCCTCACAGGGCAGTAAGCACAGTGGTGATGGCTTCGCCACCTGCCCTGGGGGACTCGGGCGAGTTACGTGTGCTCAACGCCTCCCCACAGACTGGGTCGGCTACGCATCTGCCCACGGGGCTCCCTGAGGACAGCATGAGATCAGACGAGCAGGGGAGGCGGTGTCCGTGGGAGGAAGGCAGTGCGCACAGTGGTGCAGATTGCAGGACAAGAGAGTGACCAGGGCCCCTTGTCCCCACAGCGCTGCCTCGGGCCGCTGGCCTTGCATCTCACTGCACGTCCCCTGGAAGGTGCAAACCAGCCACAGGCGCTGTCCCTGGGACCGCTCTCCCCTCTTGAGAGACGCAGCTGTCCCTCCTGGAGAGGCCGAGCTGGCTGCAAGGGCTGCGTTCCCAGCAGGAGCCCCGCCGTGGCCCCAGCTGGCTCCTCGCCCCGCTGAGCCCATCGTGCCTCGGCCACGAGTATGGCATGGTCACTGCACTGGATCCCAGCCGGGAGGAAGGGACAGACGGCCACGCAGGCTGCACACGGCACCCGAGGCATTTCCAGGCTAGTCTGGTGACGGCTCTGCGCGGCCCACCTCACCGACCCCTCCTCGGCCACTCCCGAAGTCAGTCCTGGTCCAGGCTGGCTCTGCCCCACGGGCCCCTGCCTTCCCAATCCCAAGACTCGTCTCCTTGGCAGGACATGACCTGCCCCTCCAGGCTGCCCGGGGAGGCGGGTGGCGCCCTCGGTTCTGTGCTGCCTCCCAGCCTCACAGCCGGCACCTGCCCCTCCGGACCAGCTCCCTCCCTCAGCATGCCCCTGTGCACATGGCCCGTGGGAAGCCCACCCGCACTCCATGGAGTGCGCCTCCAGCCCAGGCTGTGACGCTGCGTCCTCAGCCCCCCGTCCAACAGGATAGGCAAACCCGTCCCCCGTGTGGACATGAGGTCCTGGGGGCAGCACCCTCTCCCTGCCCAGTGTCCCTGGGGACTGTGTGTCGGTTTTCACTGCCCCACGCCCAGGGAAAAGAGACCTGGGCCTGCCAAAGGCCACTGTCCCCAGGCCCCAAGAGGGTCCCGGGCTGGGTGTCTGTCCCCAGCAAGGCCAGGCACGACCTTCTGCTGTGTCGACCCTGCCAGAGAGAAGCCCTGCCCTCTCCTCGGAGGCATCTGGTCCCAGCCCAGCGAGGATGTCTGAAAACAGGCTCTGGAGAGAGTCAGGGTCCAGGGAGCCGGCCCTAGGCCCAGCTCTTCACAAAGTGAGACAAGCCTGGACGCTGGTTAGCTGGCCCCGTAGCGTAGGTCTCTATGTGACCGTGTGTGTCTTCTTTCTTTATTCCTTCCTTTAGTTATTTAATTTTACTCAGGCTACTTTCAAGAAAGGGTCCCAGCAACCCCCACACCAAGCAGCAAGCCCAGCCTCCGGGAGCTTCCAGTCAGGGTGGGCAGGTCTGATGCCAAACGTGTCTGCAATTCAGAGGATCCAGGGGTCAGAGTGAGCCCCCAGCTCTGCTTCCCGCTCAGCCCCACCCTGGACCTCAATCCCCCCGGGCCTGAGCTGAGTTCAGAATCCTGTCGCCATCTGAGATTCGGCTCCAGCTCAGGTCTTCCCCACACAGAGGCAGAGATGCACACAGACACACAGACACACACAGGAGACACAGGTGCACACGCACGCACACACAGAAGCACACAGGAGACACAGGTGCACACGCACACACACGCAGACACACACAGGAGACACAAGTGCACACGCACACACACGCAGACACACACAGGAGACACAAGTGCACACGCCCATAGACACACAGACCCACACAGGAGACACAGGTGCACACGCACACAGACACACAGACGCACACAGGAGACACAACTGCACACGCTCACACAAACACACGCAGGAGACACAGGTGCACACGCACACACAGATGCACACACACACAGGAGACACAGGTGCACACGCACACACAGATGCACACACACAGGAGACACAGGTGCACACGCACATCTGTGACGCTCTCAGGACTCAGGCACAGCCCCTTGCCAGCCTGGCTGGACGGAGCCCCAAGGCCATTTCGAGGGGAGATCTAGTTTGCATGGGGGGGACCCACATTCCCTCCGACTCGGCCCACAGCACCCGAGGAAAAGCCCCCCCCAAGGGGGCTCGGAGCCGGAGGAGGGGTCCCAGCGCCCCACGGCCCCTCCCACCTCTCCCCTCCCACCTGCCACCCCAGGCACCGCAGGAGGGAGCGCTGGTCCCAGGCAGAAACTCACAAAAAGGCACACACACGTGTGTGTATATTCCAGGGAAGAAGTAAAATCCCTGCTCCCATTGCCATGGCAACCCAACTCGGAGCTGCAGCAAGAGCTTTAATTGGAAGTGCTTATTTGGCTGAAACCCCAGGAATAATCAACAGGAGATTAGAAACATTAAAAACCAGCAGGAGCCATGGAGCATCTTGGAGAAGAGGATGACAGAAAGGACGGTCCCCCTGAAAACTCTATTGGTGACAATAATAACAACCGCTACAGTTTCTCGAGTGACCCCACGACGCCAGGCCTGTGCCAAGTGCTTTGCATGAGTTGTTTCCTGGAATCCTTCCGTCAACCCCTCGGTCATTTCTCCCATGTCACAGATGGGGAGTTCTCTGGAGCCCAGAGAGGTTAAGGAAGTGGCCCAAGGCCACACAGGATTTGTAGCCGGCTTGTCATGACTGCAAAGGCCAGGATGGCCACAAGCACTGTGCCATGGCTCGGGCCTCCCGGGAGGCACCAGCATCGGGTCCCAGGACCCCCGTAGCCTGCAGCTCGTCCCAGACAGCTGGCATGCAGGGCACCGCCGCCACCAAGGCCCGCAGCTCGGCCCACCAGAGGGCCTGGCCAGGGTTGACGCCAAGACACCTTCGTCCTGCTTGGTGCCGGCTTCCTCTCTGAGACTGCCTGCCTGCCTGCTGCTGGCCACCAGCGTCCACCCTCCGGCCCGCCGGGTGCCTGGCGACCCCTAGTGGCAGCCAAGGGGCACTGCACCGGGACACAGGCTTACGCCCCGGCCCGCAGAGGGAAGGCGCCGGGCCCAGAGGACCTTTGGAAGAGTCCCTTGCAAAGGGTCCGCGGTGCCGGAAGGGCGAGGGCAGCTTGGCCAGCGCCTGGCACCTGCTGCAGGTGGCAGGGAGGGAGGAGGGAGGTCCCAGCAACACTGCCCTGCAGTCGCTCCCTTTTCTGCGGAGGCCGCCGCAGGCAGGGGAGGAGAGGCCAGTCAGCGCCCAGGCACCCGCTGGGCCCCACGCTGCTGCCACTGCCCACGGGTGACTGGCTGAGGCCCGCGGCCCTTCCCAGAGTCCAGCCGGCACGCCGGCCCAGCCTGGGTCCCAGGCAGGGTCTCAGACTTGGAAGGGCCCTGCCATCTGTCCGCGGCCCCGGGACAGGATGACACAGCACCTGGACCCCACACCCGGCGCCCCCGTCCCCGTCCCGGAGCCCACGCTGTGCTGCTGCCACGGCTCATCACAGCTCCCCCGGGAGGCCCATCCCTCCAAGGGCCTGGAACTCCAGCTCCGTTTGCTGCGCGAGTTCTGCAAGCGAGCGGGCGGTGCGGGCGGCGCGGCCTGCCGAGCGCCCACCCTCGGACGGGCGCGGAGTGGCGCCCACCAGCACGGCGGCCACGAGGAGGGTATTTTTTGCCCAAACATTTACCCACTGCGCAATTCGAACTACTTTTTTAAAGCAACTGGCATTTACTCAGTTGGCATCTTATTGAGTCTCCCCCTCTCAAGAGCTACTCGAACATGCAAGTCACTGTTTTTCCAAATAAGAAGATTTGCAGTTTAAATGGTGGGAGGGAGAGATGTTCGCCGCAGCCCACGTTCCGATGGGAGTGCAGAGCGACCCGTCAGGAGTGTGCCAGAGGCCAGCAGCCCCTGCTGCTCCGTGTCCCTGTGCTGCAGCCCAGACTGGCACAGTGATGGCACCGGCACAGCGATGGCACCGGCACGGGCTCGGAGAGGCCACACTGCCGGAGGGAGCCCTGGGCTGTGGTCTCCCATGGGGCTCTAGGACGCATCAAGGTCACATCAGCAGGGAGCCCTGGGGAGACCAGGGACATCTGAGGGGTCCTGCTCCCTTGGACATCAGGAGCCATTGTCACCCCATCACGGAGGCCTGCCCTCGGAGACAGCACCGTGACCCGGGCAGGTGGGTGGGAGCCACGAGCTCCCTCCCCGCTTTTCACATCCCTAACAGAGCAGTCAGGATGGGCTGTGTGGCCGCAGCAGGTGGCTGTCTCATCTCTCCTCTCGTGGCTGTGTGCGTGCGATCCAGGTGGGGGTCACAAGGGAGAACCAATGGCTCTGGGCACTTCGAGTAGCCCCGAAACCCCAAGATAGAGCTTCCTGTGTGAGGAAGACAGTGCCGAGAGGGCTCTCCAGGGGATCAACAGAAAGACAGAGGGAGAGGAGGGACACAAGGGGTGCTGGAGTCAGACCAGCCCTAGGGGAGAGGGCGGGTCACCAGCAGTAACAGGAAGTGGCCACGGAGCCATGAGTGGGACAGGGCCCGCCCCAAGCCCCCATGCGGCTGGGGCCCACCAGGTGTGGGTGCTCACTGCTGGCAGAGGCCGTCACAGGACAAAGCTCCAGCTCCTGGGACCTTGTTGCAGCCGTCCTAGCAGGCTAGTGCCCCACCCAGGCCAGGGTTCCTAGAACCAACAGGATCCAGTAGAATAGCCACCAACCCAGCGTTCTCTGGCGATGCAATCCCAGGCCACAGGAAACGCCAGCTGCAACCCAAGCAAATGAGCTGCTGCCCCCAGACCTCGTGCTTGCCAGGAGAGGCCTCGCCGGGCTGGGCAGGTTGAGGGAGAAACAGCTCAGAAAACGAGCTGAGCCCCGGCCCCATAACCCTGAGACTTCGGGCAGGAATGGCGTCTCCTCTCCCGCTCCAAGCGGGCGATCCTGGGGTAGCATCGGCTAAGGACAGGGACAGGGAGGCGGACACTCCCACAAACGTCCACATCAGCCCAGGCTGGGAGCTAACTTTGCCAAAACAGAGTGAGGTTGAGTTGCCTCAAGCACTTACCGGGTAGCAGAGCTATTTATCCAGAATTATGCTAAATGCTCGTGTCTACCAATCGAATTCAGCCTTGTGCCACTCCTAGAATGACAACAAATTTCCATTATTAAGAGAGAATGCTCTCAGAGACAAAGGAGCGTGAGTATTTGCAAATTCCACGCAGATTCCGCATTTTCCCCACAAAACATCTACTGAAAGAGCCATTTGGGCAGAAGGAACTTTCCAACTAGAAACGCTGGTTCATCTCCATCCTGGGGCAAGAGCTCCCTCCTTTGTCATTCGCTGGACAGGAGCACAGAAGCATCTGCTGCCCCCTGGCAAGCCTGTGACATGGGGCCACCCTGAGACCCACCGTTGGCAGAAGGAGGCCACGAGAGGGGTGGGGCCCATGGCTCCCCCAGGGCCCCGAGCGCCCTCCCTGGGCCAGAGCATGTGGGCGCAGGCACAGACACTTGACTGTTGGCAGGAGACCAGACGGCTCAGTGGTGGCAAAGAACTAGAGAGAGGGCGAATGTCCCTGGAACTAGAGGAAGCAGGGACGCCGCCACTAGGGGCATGGGAAGCAGGCAGAGGTGTTCAGAAAGCTGAATTTCAGGGAGAGGTGGAAGGAGGGCAGGGTCAGCTTGCAACCAGGGGCAGTCGGGGTGTCTGGGAAGGACGCCTTCGGGCTTCTCTGCGGAGCCCAGGGAGCCACCAGGGCCCTGGCAGACAGGCACAAGGATGTCCCCTGGCCGGTGGGGGGCCCAAGCAGACAGGGTGGTGGGCAGGAAGAGGCTGCAGTGCCCACGCTGGGCCCACCGCGAGACGCAGCTCCCAGACAGGGCTTTCCGTCTCTGCAACTTCCCGGCAGCCCTTCTGAAGCTGGGATTTCAGGCGGAAAGAGGAGCTTTTAAAGAAAGTGACAGCAGACGCCCCCCCGCCCCACGCAGCAAGAGAGCACGCACTCAGCAGCCCGAGCAGTCTCCACTCGAGCACTCTCCACTCTCCACCGCAAGGGATGGAGAAGGTTTTCGAGTATTCCCCAGCTCGCAGCCTCCTGTCAGCTCTGCGCCCTGGGAGAGTGGGAGACAGGCTCCCGCCCTCGCACACTCAGAACACCTGGGCAAAGGTGGCAGCCAGGAGGAGGCGGGGTAGCAGGAAGACACTCCGGAACCGGATCCATTGGAGAAACCCAGAGGGCCCAGCCCTAAGAACTGGAGCTCAAGGCCGCCCTCCTCCCCAAAGCGCCAGACCCTGCCCCAGAATCACACCCCCGAGCTGGCACGAGAGGGCCTGCATCCCGGGTGGGCACAGGAGAACCCCGGCTGCAACAGGCTCCAAACACAGCTGCCACAGGGGCTGGAGGGGCACTGGGGGCCCACAGCTCATCTGCCGTCCCAGCCCCCGGGGGGAGGGCGCTCAGAGCAGCCCTGGACCGGCTTCTGATCACTGCCGTGCGCACTCCGCACCCCTGGCGCCTCCCCACAACACGAACGTGGTGTCCTCTCCGGTTCCGTGGGTCAGAAGGCCGCCGTGGCATCCCTGGGCTAAAGAGAAGACGCAGGCAAAGCTGGGCTCCTTCTGGCGGCCCCAGGGGAGAAGCGAGTCCCCCGCCTCCCCAGCTTCCGGAGGTGCCTGTGTCTCCATCTCCCGTCTCGCGGGCCCCGTCTCTGACTCCGAATCCCCGCCCCTCCCCCCACCATTTTTAAGGCCCTTCCAATTACACCAGACCCACCCGGAGAACCCCGAGCGACCCCCCACCCCGGGCTGAGGCTGGTTGACGAGCAGCCTTATTCCTCTGCCACCGAACCCCCGCCAGGCGCCCTCCCCACGGGCGCTGCCCCGACACAAGCCACGCAGACTGCGCAGTTTATAAAGAACGGAAATTCATTTCTTACAGCTCTGGAGGCTGGAAGTCCAAGTTCAAGCCCCTGGCACTTGGTGTCTGCAGAGGGCTGCATCCCCTGGGGGAGGAACGCCGTGTCCTCGCGTGGTGGAAGGCAAAGGGACACACCGTGCCCTTCGAGGCCAGCATACAGGGCCCTGGTCCCACCCAGAGCAAGCAGCCTCGTGTTGTCATCGCCGCTTGAAGACCCACCTGCCGATGCCATCACACTGCAACACCCGGGCTTTGGAAGGGACACATTCCAAGCTCAGCACTTGAAACCTGACATGGTCACAGGCTCTAGGGGTTAAGACGTGATGTCTTTGAAGGCCAGTATTCAGCCCTCCAGCATACCATGGCATGATGACCATGATTGCAACAGTGATAAGCACTAATTTAGCGCCACTGCTTGCCAGGAGCTACTCCACATGCTTTAGATGCGTCCTGCCTTGTGCAGCCCTCTAGCTGGCCTTACAAGGTGGACACGATTGCTACCCCCTCTTTGTATGTGAAGGAGCCTCAGTGCTGGAAGGATACGGGACTTGTCCCAGGTCACGCATCTGGCCCAGGAGCCCCGTGTCCTAACTGCTCCTGACCCCAGGCCCTGAGAAACACGGGACTCACCAGAGAGCCCCAGGCTGCAGAACCCGGGCTGGGCCCTGAGGATGCACCAGCCCCCCGTGGGAAGGAGCCTCAGTTTGTGCTCTGGGGCCCTCGCCGGGCGCAAATGGGCCCGGTGACAAGTGCCCGACCCACAGTGAGGGGCCAGCAAAACCTACGCACGCCAAAAAGACAGTCGCCGTGGCAGTGCGAAGGTGGGAGCAAGAGGCCTTCAAGGAAACTGGCTATTATCTCTGCCGCCTCGTCCCCAGCGCCTCTGGGCACCCGCGGGCCTGACGTGGCAACTCCGGAGGCGGCTCACCTAAACACTGTCGCAGCTCCCAGCCAACTGCTAAAATAACTTGCTCGTTGTTATTACAAAGTAATAGATGTTTATTGTAGAAATGTTAGAAAATGCAGACAAGCCAAAAGAAGGGAACAAAAATTACCCAAAATCCCAGAACTGCAAATGCACCACTTGACATGTTTTTGTATATCCTTCCAGTAATTTTCCTAAGCATTCGCTTCTGTTTCTCTAAAACGAGCTCTCTAAAAACGGGCTCATACTTTTCTTCCTGTCTGGCAAAATGCCTTTTCTCCTTAATGTATCTCGGATATGTGGGGAGGAAAGCTCCCTCCCCTCTCGTCCCTCCTCCCTCCTCCACCTCAGTCCTCCCCGAGACAGGGAAGCCGACGGCCGGAACCCAGATGCCAACCAGACTGCATCTCCTGAGGGGCAAGGCGGTTGCATGTTAATAAATCTCACACACACACATGCATACACATACACACATATGCATATACACACATATACACACATATACACATATGCATGTATGTGCATGAACGTGCACATAAATATGTGCATGTGTGCATACACATACATGTGCACCTGTGTATGCATGTACACATGTGTATGCATATACACATACATATGCACATATACATGTGCATATATGCATATACATATATACATGTGTGCGGACATACACAAAACATATGTACATGCACACATAGATACCCGCACACATGTACATATGTACACAATAAATATGCACATGAATACATATATAAACATGCATGAATATGTACACATATATACAAACACAGAGACATACACACCCAAACATGCATGTGCAAGCACACACGCACAGACGCATCACTCCTCCTCTCCCTGCTCAGGAATCTCCCGCCCAGGGCTGGCCCCTGGACTGGGTCTGTTTCGTGTGCTCTCATGCCCCTTGTGCAGGCACGCTGGAACTCTCAGCCGTGGCCCCGGCAGTCTGGCCATGGGCAGATCTGGCCGGAGAAAGTGAACACACCTGCCCGCAGCCCGGAGCCCCCGCCCTGCCTCCCGGCAGCTCCCCAGAGCACCCACCGTGGTGGTGACAGCCCGGACCTAGCAGAGGAGACCCCATATCCTGGCAGCTCGTCTCACAGGACACACGCCTCCCCGTGGGGTCCTGGGTGCCTGGCCAAAGTCTCCTAAGAGCCCCAACTGCATCGTCTGGCAGGGCCCACTGGGCAGTTTCCCCACATCACTGTGGGAAGCCGTGTGGCACCCTGTGATTACATGACCGTCCCCACGCGAGGACAATAGACACCTCCCCGTTGAGTCATTCCCAGTTAGCACAGACGACACTGTGATCAACACGTGTGCACCCGTGGATCTTGCCAGCGAAGAAGAGCTGGTCCAGGCCCCTGAGCTGGTGTGGACTTTCGGGGCATGGGTAGCAGGAGCCCAGTGATGAGGAGAGTTGGGGACAGTGGTGGACAGGGGCCAGGCAATGGGGACCTCGCAGGCTGGGAAGGAGCACACTCCCAGAATCTTCAAGTGCAGGAAAAGCCACATTTAGAATGATCCTAAGATGATGATAGCTCTGGCCACGTGGGAGAGTGCAGAGGGTCTCCTGGCCTAACTCGTCCCTCTGGCCACTCCTGGTCTCCTCGCCGAGACGGTCTGCCCGTGCGAGTATCTGGCTGGGACAAAGCCGTGGCTGCTCCCCCCTTGCTCCCTGCGTGGACCCCCATCTGAGAAGGGTGCCGGCTCCCTGAGGCAGGGCTAGGCCTCCAGCGTCCGCCCCATGCCCAGCACAGGGAAGGCCCCGCACCGCGCAGGGGCAGGTCAGGGAACCCCCGCAGGCATCTCCGTATCCAGCCCAAGCCTTGCCCCGTCCCCTGCCACCCCCTCCGCAAGGGCTCCCTAGTTTCCAGAGGAGGAGGAAGCGCAGGGGGTTGGAGCCAATGGAGGAAGCGCTGTGGGGAGAGGAGGCTGGGGCTCTGGTGTTGGTGCCGGAAGCTGGGAGGCATCGCCACCGAGAATGCAGGGCCAGGGAGGAGCCCCGCTGCCAGCCCTCGCCCCAGAACCGGAGGGGACAGCCAGTGACAGCCCCTCTCCCCAGAGGCCAGGACACCGAGGACAGCGCCCTGCTCAGGGGCTGAAGGCAAAAAGGGGAGATGAGCTGTTTCCCACACAAGCCTCTGCCCACTCGGGAACTCCCGCCCCTCTTGGGGTTTGTGTCAGGCCAGGTGTGGGCGAGTGTCAGCGACCCTGACATTAGAACCAAGCTTTGGGGGGGTGCAGGTGACCACAGCAACTGTCCATCGACCTGGCATGCATGGCCCTGCCCTGGCCCCACGTGGCAGGGAGCCCCACCATGGCGTCTCCTTGCTCCTGTTTTCTAAGTCCCTTCTCAGTGCTCATGACCAGGCACGGTACCCCATGAACATACGAGGTCAAAGCCCCCATTTGCCCCCGATGGGGTACCTTTGACCCTCCACCAAGACCCTGGGATCAGCGAGATGCTCCAAGAAGCTCTGAGACTTGCAGCCGCGGGGTCATCCAGGGACCCCAAGGCTGGACTCGGCTCCCCCTGGCCAGCGTGGGAGGGGCCTGCCGAGAGCTTTCTGTAGAGTCGACGAGACCTTATTTAGCTCTTACCATATGCAATTACTAATGATGAACATAAAGTTACTACATAATTACATGAACAACCTTCAAAATATATGCTTCTTTAACCTGTTTAAGATAATTGTAGATTCGCACACAGTTGTAAGAAATAATACTGAGATATCTGTGTACCCTTTCCTCAGTTTCCCCCAGTGGCAGCATCTTGCAAAACTTTAGGACAATATCACAACCAGGATAGCGACTTTGATAGGGTCAAGATACAGAACATTGCATCTGCACAAGGGTCCTCCTGGGGCCCTCGTACAGCCACGCTCCCCTCCCAACCCTCCCCTCTTAACACCTGGTAATCACAAATCCCTTCTCCATCTCTGTAATTTTGTCATTTCAAGAATGTTAATCATACGGGTTCCATAAATGGAACCATGCAGCCTGTCACCTGTTGGGACTGGCTCTCTTCCCTCTGGGATGCTCTCTGGAGATTCACCCAGGCTTCCTGTACACGTCAGCAGTCTCAGTGCTGGGCTCTAGCCCATGGTACAGACACGCCACAGTTTGCTAAACCGTACACCGTTAAAGCACGTCTGGGCATTTCCAGTTTTTGACTATTACAAATAAAGCTGCTATAAACACTCGTGTGCAGGTTTTTATGTGAGCACAAGTCCTCATTTTCCTGGGACAAATGCGCAGGAGTGCAATTGCCGGATCATATGGTTGTTGCATGTTTAGTTCTTCTTCTTTTTTTTTTTTTTTTAAGAAAGTGATAAACTGTTTTCCAGAATGACTGCAACATTTTACATTCCCACCAGCAGTGTATGAATGATACAGTCTGTACCCCTTCCCACCAGCATTCGGTGTTGTTACTTTGTTCCATTTTAGCCCTTCTGACAGATACATAGGGCATCTCATTATGGTCTTAATCTGCCTTTCCCTGATGGATAACCAAGTCGAACCTCTTTCCATGTGCTCACTTGGCATATGCACATCTCTTGGGAAATGTCTGTTCATGCCTTTTGATTCATTCATGCCACATTCTAGTTGGACGGTTTACTATTTTACTGTTGAGTTTTGAGAGTTCTTTATATGGCCTAGATTCTAGTCCTTCATCAAATGTGTGCTATGCAAATAATTTCTCCCACTCTACAGTTTGTCTTTTCAGCCTCTGAATAGGGCCTTTCAGAGAGCAGAAGTTTTTATTTTGATGAAGCCCAACTGGTCCATTTTTCCCTTTACGGATTATGCTTCTTGGCCTCAAGTCTCAGAACACTTTGCCTGGCCCTGCATTCCAAAGATTCTCTCCTGTGTGTTTTTTTTTTTTTTTTTCTCCCTAAATTCTATAGCTTTATATTTTACATTTAGGTCTATGATCCATTTTTGGCTCATTTTTGCATAAGGTGTGAGATTTCATTCATGGTTCGATTTTTTTCCCCCGGGAATGCCCAGCTGCTCCAGCACAATCTCTCGGAAGCCCGTCTTTTCCCCACCGAGCTGCTTTGGCACCTCCGTCAAACGTCAGCTGGGCACGTCTGTGTGGGCCTGTCTCTGAGTTCTCCACTCTGTTCCAAGGATCCGAGTCTTTCCCTGCACTCCTGTGACTCAATCTCGATTGTGGTGGCCACATGGTAAGCCTTGAAGCCAGGTAGACTGATTCCTTCCACTTTTGCCTTCTTTTCAAAATTTGTTTTAGTTATTCTAGTTCTTCTGTCTGTCCAAATAAATTTTAGTATAATCATGTCCATACCTACAATATAAAAAATCTCACAGGGATTTTGATAAAAATTGCATTAAACTAGTATATGAATTTAGGGGAAAATGACATCTTTACTATGCTGAGCCTTCTGAATCATGAACAAAATATACATTTCTCCATTTATTTAGATATTCTTTTGTTTCCTCGATGGGAATTGTGTGTGTGTGTTAAACATACAAGTCCTCTGCATACTTTGTTAGAGTTCCAACTCAATATTTCATGTTTTGAGCACCTGTAAATTGTACAATATTTTTAATTTTGGTGCCCATGTATTCATTGCTGCTATATTGAAAGACGATTGATTTTTGGATGTTTATCCTGTATCCTGCAATCTTGCTGAATTCATTTACTAGTTCTATGAGTTTTTTCAGTATATTCTTTGGAACATTCTACAAAGACAATATCATCTGCAAACAAGAAGAGCTTTCTTTCTTCCCTTCGGAACAATCTGTATGCCTCTTAATTCCTTTTCTTGCCTTATTGCTGCAGGTAGAACTTCCAGCACCAAGTTGGATAAAAACAGTGAGAGTGGACATCCCTGCCTGGTTCCCAATCCCAGGGGCAAAGCACTGTCTGTCACCACCCAGTGCACAGTTGACGGTAGATGTTCTGTAGATGCCTTTCATCACATTGAGGAAATTTCCTTCTGTTCTCGTTTTTCTGCGAGTGTCTATGGTAGCCAGGAGCAGAATTTCCTGCTTGACACAGCTGTCAGTGAGCCTCCCCTGCCTGCTCTGCTTCCTTTTTCTTTCTCACGCTGTCCAGGAACAACAGAAAGTGGCACAGTGTCCTCCACACACGACCGGGCCAGAAATAGACTTCACCGAGCCAAGGTGGGGAGGAGGCCAGCCTGTCCCACACACCCTCCTGACCCAGACAAGGACGAAAGCACGAAGCAGCTGGGAAGGTCGAGAAGGCGGTTCAGACCCAGACCAACACCCAGGCCAAACCTTCGCTTCCTCCCCCTTCCCCCTGCCCCTTGCAGGGTGGGCCAACTCGTGGCCGCAGCCCAGCCCTAGGAGGGAGACGCAGGGGTGAGGCGGCCACACCCCAGGTTATAGTGGCCACAGGCCCCCTCCCATAGAAGGGGCCTGGGGGAAGGGGGAGACAGGTGCGCCCCCCCCC
>VSMD01019984.1:0-24034 GCA_008750895.1 Mirza zaza | reverse complement strand
AAATTTTCCTCTATTATATCTTCAAATAGCTTGTCCAACCCATGAGTGTTGTCTTCTTCCCCTTCTGGTAACCCTATGACCCTCACATTAGGTTTCTTCACATAATCCCACAGCTCTTGTAGGCTTTGCTCTTTTCTCTTGTTTCTCTGCTCTATTTCTGTGACTGACTTATTTAATTGGAGGGTGTTATCTTCAATCTCTGAGATTCTTTCTTCTGTTTGATCTAGCCTGTTCTTGAGACTTTCCACTGTATTTTGTAGTTCCCTGAATTGAGTCTTCATTTCCAGGAGTTCGGTTAAACTTTTCTTCATTGTGTCTATTTCTTTAGTGAACTTTTTTTCTAGATCCTGGAGGCTTTTTGTGGTTTCTTTGTGTTGGTTATTGAGTTGTTCTTGCAGGTCGGTGAGTGTTCTTATGATCCACATATGAAATTCCTCTTCTGTCATTTTGGTTGCCTGATTTTGGTTGGTGCCCGTTTCTAGGGGGCTGGTGCTCCTCTTTGGGGGTGTGTTTTCTGTTTGGTTCTTCATATTTCCTGAGTTCCTTCGCTGATTTCTTCCCATGTTGATCAGTTGTTGCTTCTTTTCTTTAGGTTTTTGTTTGGGTATTCACACGCCTTGTTTAGTTTCTGAGCCGGTAGGTGGTGTCTGTGGGTGAGATTCGACCTCTCCCTGTATAATGAGTCAGTAGGTGTCGTGAAAAGAGTGTGCAGGATGCTCTCCCTGTCAGTAGGTGGCACTTGCTTGGAGGAACAGGCTATGCTGTTGTTTTTATGTCCTGTTATCAGCTCTTGTTCCTGTAGAGAGAACTCTAGTGCCTCAGGTAATGGGTGGGGCCCTGGGACTTCCAGGTGTGTCCTTTTCTCCCCCTCAGTGAGGGCTGGTCTAGGAGAGAGTCTGGGCGGAGCTGGGTTGGGTAAGCCCGCCCTCAGGCACCACCAATGTCGTCAGCAGGGGTCAAAGTTCTGTTCTCTGCTTCCAGGCAAAGCTGACAGGGAGGGGCTGGAATGGCCCCGCTCAGTCAGAGAGTCTGCGTGTGGGGGTGGGGCTGTCCGAGACCCGCAGTCTGGAGTGGGCCTGGCCTCTTTCCACTGTCCCCAACTCCGTGGCTACTCCTGGGCCTCTGTCAGCTGGCCGGACCACATGCCACCAGGCCTCCCCTGGCTGTGATGCCAGCGGGGAGGTTCCCTGCGCAGGAACGCCACCTGGGCTGGGCGCACGGCCTCCCTTTGGGGGTAGGGTTGCCTTCTAGGACGCTGATCTGCCCCTGAAGGCACACACACCTCAGCAGGCTGTTCACGTATATCCCTTCTGTGCCCCGGGCAATGCGAGGCCTCGGTGCACAGGATGTGGTCTGCAGGTCTGACCTCTGGGCCCCAGAGTTCAAACTATATCCCCACCAGGGAGAGCAGTGCCAGTCCCAATTCACCCACAGGGAGCCCACGCTCGGTCTATGTCTCTCAACCTCAGGGTCTGCCCCGTTCTCCTGGGATCACCGTGCCAGCAGCACCTGGGAGGGCTGGCGGTTAGAGAGCTCACAGTCCGAGTTCCCCTTAGTCAGCTGTAGGGCCCCAAAGGGGAAGGTCCCGTTCCCTGTAGGTGCCTCCGGCTGGTGGCTATATTGTCTCTCTGTCTCTCTGGGCAGCCGCGGGTAGGGTCGGGGGAGGGGAGGAGGAGGCAATATGGCATCTGCCGCGCGGCTCGGGTCTGTGCACACGGAGGTGCCCGAGGGAGTTGGGAGCCTGGTGCCGCGTCCCCTACTGGCTTACCGCTCACTGGCAGCGGCTGTTGCTGGGCTGGTGTCCGCACGTCTCTCCATTCACTGGGGAGCCCACCAGCAGTCGGAGATGCAGGGGAGGGGAAACGGCCGATCCACCTACAATTCCCGCTGGTCTCTGGGCTGCTCCAGGGGTCCCAGCTTCCAGTTCTCCTCCGCGTCCTCCGCCCGTGGAGTCTCCCGTGGTCTCAGGTACTCCTCCTTGCGACCCTCATCCTATGTAGGCTCGTCTTCTTGCTTCTTTCTTCTAATTTCTGCTAGAATCTGTCTTTTCTGCAGTGACACTCTGTCTGGCGGTGTTTCTCATCTGCCATCTTCTGGGTGGGCCTCTTAATGATGTCTTAATTTTAATGAGATCATATTGCCAATATTTGCCTCTATGCTTAGTGTTTTTTTACTTGTTTAAAATTTCTCCTAACCAAGGTCATAAAGTTATTCTCTAATATTTTCTAAAAGTTTTATTGTTTTGCCATTTATATTTAAGTCTAAAATCCACTTACAATTGATTTTGTGTATTACAGTGGGGTAGGGTTCTAATTTCATTTTCCCATATGGATATCCAATTTTCATAGCACAGTCTATGAAAAGACCATCTGAATTGCCACTTTTATCATAAACCAAGTATCACATATTCATTTGTCTCTACTCTATTCTATTGGCCAGTCTTTCCTTGAACCAATAATATACTATCGTAATTACTATAGCTTTGTAATAAGATTTGACAACCGGTAGGGCAGTTGTCTTCTTCAAATCTTGGCTATAAACTAGAATCAGCTTGTTAACTTTCACAAAAGAAAAAGAAATGCAAGGAGGAGGAGAGAACCTACTGACATTTTTATTAGGATTACATTGAATCTATATATCAGTTTGGAGAATAACTGATATTTTTACGATATTGAATTTCACATTCACAAATAAGACATATTTTCCAAATTATTTGGACTTTCATAAAATTTTCTCTGTAGAGATCTTAAATATCTTTTCTATTTATTCATAGATATGTGATTTTTATGCTTTGTAAAAGTAAACCTTTTTAAAATTTCATTTTCTGCCCATTTACTGTTGGTATATAGAAATAAAATTGATTTTTATATATTGATTTTCTAGCCAGCTATCTTGATAAACTCTTATTAATTCAAATAGTATAACTTTTGTGTTTTCTACCTAACAAATCATATCAAAAGGAAGTTTTGCTCCTTCCTTCCCAACTCTTCTATCTCTTAATCCCTTTCTTGGTTTAGTACACAGCTAAGGACCTATGGTACAACATTGAATAGTAATAGAATAGCAGACAGCCTTGTCTAACTCTCAATCGCAAAAGAATTCTAACATGTTTAGGTTTCCCCAGAAGCAGCCCCTGAGACAAGGATCTGAGTACAAGGAGTCTATTGGGAGGTGAAGGAGAACATGGGTAGAGAAGGGGGAAAGTGAGACAAGGAAGGGAACGCAGCCAATAAAGGGGTGTGTCATCAGGCTTAATTGTGGAACTTAATCCTGCCAGAGAGACTCTTGGCAACCAGTGCGAACTACACACCTCGGAGTTATCTTGCCACAGATGTGAGGGAGCTGGGGTATTCAGACACTAAGTCTTGCCAGTTATTGGTTAGAGCGGCTCTGGGAATGGAGCATGAATTCCCTGGCACTTCCAACTGCCATATGAGTGGAAAACTGTAGTCAAGCAGCAAAGGAAGCCCTCAGGCAAAGAAGTGCAGGTGTTGGCAGCTGGAAGTAGGACTGTGTACACTGAAGTGGTAAAAGTGAGGGATATCAGTAGGTTACCAACAGTGTCTTCTACAAACACCTTCAACATTTTATTATTACAAATAACATTTGTAGTCTCCATAGGATGATATAAGCTATGTAAGTCCAAATCTTTCTATACGCCCTCCAAAAATCAGTCAACAGAGAAAGAAGGAAAAAAAAATATGTAAACCACACAGCATAAACAGGAGACAGAGAATACTACAAACTCTGACGGTAAAGTGCTGCCACATGGCCTCTGCTACTATGAAATCCTGCTGTCACCATTAACACCAGGGAGCTTGGTTCTGTAGCTGCATTCCCTGTTGTCAACCCTGACACACAAATGACAGCCACCAGTAGGTGAAAGTCTTAGTAGTTGTCACACTGCAGCATGCAGGGTTTATCACCACCGCACGTGGCACTAACAAATAAACAAGAATGCCAGCACTTAGATAAAATATACAAAATAGACAAACTACTAGCTAAGTTAAGGAAAAAAGGAGAATGAATGAGAAATGACAAGAGGAAATTCTCATTTATTTATTTTTTGAGACAGAATCTCACCGTGTTACCCAGGATAGACTGCCGTGGTGTCAGCTTAGCTCACAGCAACCTCAAACTCCTGGGCTCAAGCAATCCTTCTGCCTCAGTCTCCCGAGTAGCTGGGACTTCAGGGATGCGCCACCAGGCCCGGCTAATTTTATTTTCTATATATTTTTAGTTGGCCAATTAATTTTCTTTCTATTTTTAGTAGAGACGGGGTCTCGCTCTTGCTCAGGCTGGTTTCGAACTCCTGACCTTGAGCGATCCACCTGCCTCGGCCTTCCAGAGTGCGAGGATTACAGGCGTGAGCCACTGCGCCTGGCCGCGAGAGGAAATTCTTAAAGGAAAACATTTTAATGAAAATGACTACTTCAGAGAACTGTGCAAATAAATGTGAACCCCTAGATAAGATGAATAATTTCTAAAAATAAAATTCACAGAAGTTGCCATCCCATTAGAGGTAGAAAGCTTAAGCACATCAGTTTTCATTCGACAAAGTTATAAAAGAATGTCTTCACAAAAAAGCATCAAATCCATATGGTTTCTTAGAGGAACTCTACAGATTTTCAAGAGTCAGATAATCTCACTGTTATCTAAATTTTCCAGAGCATTAAAAAGAATAAAACAGGAAAGCTTCAGAATTATTTTTATGAAGCAAGAGTAACAATGGTACTTGAACCTGATAGCACAAAAAATAAAACTGAATAAATCTTATTTATGAATATAGATGCAAAAATTCTAAAGAAAATGTTATTAAACATAATCAAGGACTCTTTAAACATAATATGACATGACCAAGTGGGACTTATTTTAGGACTGTAAAGATGGTTTGATATTAGGAAAATGTATCAGCATAATTCTTCGTGTTATGATGACTAAGAAGAAACAATCACAAAAAGCACATACTGCATGATTCCATTCATAGAAAATTCTAGAAAATGCAAACTAATCTATAGTGACAGAAAGCAGATCAGTGGTTGCTTGGAGGTCATGGATGGAGAGAGAGTGATTGATTGCAAATGGGTACAAGGAAACTTTTGTGCGATGATGGAAAAGCTCTGTATCTTGATTGTGTTCATGGTTTGTGTCTACAGTATATCTATTAAAAGTCATAGAATTGTACACTCTATTTATACCTCAATAAAATTTTTAAATATTTAAAAACTCGATTGTCTTCACTAGCCACACACAAAGGATTTGTACAGATAGGTACATACACATATGTTCAGAATGTAAGTCCTGTGTATGTATATACTGAACACATGTATACACACACACACACACACACACACACATACAGTTGCCCAGGTTACAGTGCAGTGGCATCATCACAGCTCACTGCAACCTCCATCTCCTGGGCTCAATGCAGGGGTTAGTGGTGCAGAACCTCACACAGTCAAAAATTTGCATCTAACTTTTTATTTTTTTAAGATGTGGGGAGGGCGGGGCGCGGTGGCTCACGCCTGTAATCCTAGCACTCTGAGAGGCCGAGACGGGAGGATTGCTTGAGCTCAGGAGTTCCTGACCAGCCTGAGCAAGAGCAAGACCTGTCTCTACTATAAATAGAAAAGAAATTAGCCAAACAACTAAAAATAGAAAAAATTAGCCAGGCATGGTGGCACGTGCCTGTAGTCCCAGTTCCCAGGGAGGCTGAGGCAGAAGGACAGCTTGAGCCCAGGAGTTTGAGGTTACTGTGAGCTAGGCTGACGCCATGGCATTCTAGCCCGGGCAACAGAGTGAGACTCTGTCTCAAAAAAAAAAAAAAAAAGAGATGGTGGTGGTGGTGGTCTCTCTCTGTCACCCGGGCTGGAGTGCCATGGTGCAATCCTAGCTCACTGCAGTCTCGAACTCCTGCGCTCAAGCAATCTTCCCACTTTAGCCTCCCAAGTAGTTAGGACTGCAGGGGCGAGACACCATGTCCAGCTAGTATTAACTACTAACAGCCTACTATTGACTAGAAGCCTTACTGATAACATAAACAGTCAATTAACATATATTTTATATGTTATATGTATTATATATTGTAGTAGTAAAATAAAGTAAGCTAGAGAAAAGAAAATGTTATTGAGAAAATCATAAGAGAAAATATATTTATTCTTCATTAAGTAGAAATGGATCATCATGAAGGTCTTCCTCTTCCTTCATGCTGAGTAGGCTGAGAAAGAGGAAGAAGGGGGGCTGGTCGTGCTGTCTCAGGGGTGGCAGAGGCAGAAGAGGTGGAGGGTCAGAAGAAGGGAGGGAGTGGAAGGTGGGGAGGCAAGAGAGGCAGCACGCTCAGTATAACATTTATTGGAAAACATCTGCATGCAAATGGATGGGTTTGAACTGCATGTGTCCACTTACATGTGGATTTTCTTCTACCTCTGGGGGACCTGTCACTTCCCCAAAGTTTCCTTGTGCCCTTTGCAATCAGTCTCTCTCCATCCTGACCTTTAAGTAACCACTGATATACTTTCTGTCACTATAGTTTAGTTTGCATTTTCTAGAATTTATCCCAAGGGAAAAAATAAGGCAAGTATACAATGATATATGTATAAAGATATTTATCTCAGTGATGTTTAGAATGGTCAAGTGGAGAAAAAAATTAAATGTCCATTATTAAGGGGCTGAATAAATAATGGAACAACTATACAGTAAAACAGTGCACAGCAATTGTAAGAACATAGTTTTAAGGTGAAAAGTAATACACAATCACATTCTCTTGCACAAAAGGAAGCTATTACAAAAAGGGTATGGCCCCTTTATCACCCCTAATTTAGAAAATTACTGTTAAAGTTTGATGTGCATTTTTTAGGCTTTTTTCTATACATGTATATATCAACATGCATATTTACATAGCCATAAAAATATGTTTTGCAAATACATGGATTTTGCACAAATTGCTTATACCCTATGTCCAGTTCTGCAACTTGCCTTTTCCACTCAACGATGCCTTTGTAGGCCGGGCGCAGTGGCTCACGCCTGTAATCCTAGCACTCTGGGAGGCCGAGGTGGGTGGATTGCTCGAGGCCAGGAATTCGAAACCAGCCTGAGCAAGAGCAGACCCCGTCTCTACTATAAATAGAAAGAAATTCATTGGCCAACTAATATATAGAGAAAAAATTAGCCGGGCATGGTGGCGCATGCCTGTAGTCCCAGCTACTCGGGAGGCTGAGGCAGCAGGATTGCTTGAGCCCAGGAGTTTGAGGTTGCTGTGAGCTAGGCTGACGCCATGGCATTCACTCTAGACTGGGCAACAAAGCGAGACTCTGTCTCAAAAAAAAAAAAACACAAAAAAACCCCAATGTCTTTGTAATCTCTTATGTTAGCACGTACAATATATAATTTACCTTTTCCTCAGCAACTGCATAGTATGGACATTTCATAGCATATTTGGCCATGCTTTTACTGAGAAATCTTTGCATCGATTTTAATTTTTTGCCATTGCTAAATTAAATTCATATGTATTGATATATAAATATCTCTACACTATACTAAATTTTTTAGAATGCTTAAGTGGCTATATTTATATAGAAATTATTATTTATCTTTTTTTTGGAGACAGAGTCTTATAGTGTGCAGTGGCATCATCATAGCTCACTGCAACCTCCCTCTCCTGGGTTCAAAAGATCCTCCTGCCTTGGCCTCTCAGAGTGTTAGGATTATAAGCATGAGCCATCATGCCTGGTCAGAGATTAATTTTTATATAAGTATCAAAAAAATTGAAAGAACACCAGTTAGCACAATTATTTTGGTGGAAGGAGGGAGGTTGGTTTATAAGCAGACTTGAACTTTTCTTATTTTAATTTTTACTGATAATCTTTTTTCCTGATGTTAATAGAAAAAAAAAAGCCAAACTCTGTAATTTTATTTTTATTTATATATTTATTTATTTTTGAGACAGAGTCTCACTTTGTTGCTCAGGTTAGAGTGAGCGCCGTGGTGTCAGCCTAGCTCACAGCAACCTCAATCTCCTGGTCTCAAGCGATCCTCCTGCCTTAGCCTCCCAAGTAGCGGAGACTACAGGCATGCACCACCATGCCCAGCTAATTTTTTGTATATATATTTTTAGTTGGTCAATTAATTTCTTTCTAAATTAATTAATTTCTTTCTATTTTTAGTAGAGACGGGGTCTCACTCAGGCTGGTTGCAAACTCTTGACCTTGAGTGATCCTTGCGCCTCGGCCTCCCAGAGTGCCAGGATTACAGTCGTGAGCCACTGCGCCGGCCTGTAAAGTAATTTTAAAGAGTTTTCTCTGAGCCAAATTTGAGGACCATGACCAGGAGCCATGCCCAAGAAGCCTTGAGCAAATGGACTGGCTGTGGTTGGGTTACGGTTTGATTTTACACAATTCCGGGAGACGGGTTACAGGTAAAGTCATAAATCAATACGTGGGAGACACATACAGGTTTGGCCAGAAAAGGTGGGCCATCTCGAAACGGTGGTGGTGGGGGCTTACAGGTTATAGGTTGGTTTACGGATTCTTTGACTTGTAATTGGTTAAAGACGTGAAGCCTCCTCTAAAGGCTTAGAATATTGTAACATGAGGAACTATTTATCAGAGATAAGCCACCTGGCATAGATTTGTTGTGTAAATTGAGGACCTGTAGGTTTTACGCTTAGGCCTGCTCTGGAGGGGCCTG
This sequence comes from Mirza zaza, assembly GCA_008750895.1. Taxonomy (NCBI): domain Eukaryota; kingdom Metazoa; phylum Chordata; class Mammalia; order Primates; family Cheirogaleidae; genus Mirza; species Mirza zaza. The sequence continues at coordinate 15,349 of VSMD01019984.1, read as the reverse complement.
ATGCTGAGCAGGAGACCTCAGAGGGCCGAGCTGGGCTCCTGGACTGCTCTGGGAATGGAAGGAGGGAAGAGCATGGAGGGCCCTTCCCAGGGGAAGGGAGGACTAGGAGTGGGAGAAAAAGTGACCTTACAATGGTGGAGCCACCCTACCCTTCACCCACTTCAGGCACAGACTGGAGAACAAGAAAATAAATTAAAAATCAGGCCTCCACCAGCTCAAAGAAGCTGTGTGGCCTCCTCTACTGCACCCCAACCTCCGCCCCACCCCCGTCCCATTCTGGTTCCAAAGTTCAAGCCAGGTTCAATTCCAACCCCTCCAGTCTCCAAATAAGCACAGCAAGGAGAGTTTGAGTGAAAAATCCACTTTAATAAGCCAGCTTCAGCTCAGCTGAGAACTTCCCCTCTCACGTGCATAGGGTGGAAGAGAAGTCTTTCCAAGAGGCCTCAATCCACTAAGAGGTTACGACTCAGAGAAGGGAACAGCTCAAAGAAGCCCTAAAATGGAAGACAACATGGGACTTGGAATTAGTGACCAGATGCGGGTACTCCGCTATTCACCTCCCGCCAACACAGGCCTCAATAAGAGAAGCACGGAGGTTTCACCTGTGCTTGACAATTGCCTGAGCCCCCTGCAACCCCCTCATTTTCCTTTGGCAGCTGGTCAGGGCCCCTGAGCCTTGAGAAGAATGGGGACCCTTGTTTTCCTACATGGTCACACCATGACAACCAGCCCCCATCACCCAGGCCAGCCACTTAGTGATGGGGAAGGAGCCCAGCGTGATGGAGAGGGCTGCAGCGGGACTTACCTTGAAGAGGGTGAGGGTCTGCAGGACTCCCGTGGTGCAGGCTGTCTCCCGGATAGAGTGCATGGCCAGCTGGGGGCTGCCTAAGTCCAGAACCCGCAGCCCCAGCCGGGAAGCCAAGATAGGTCCGATGGTGGTACCACAGGGGGAGTCATTCCGGACCATGAGATCCTGGGGAGGGAGAGCCGTGAGCAGCATGCAGTGTGTGCAGTGACAGCCCAGCAGGACGCCCCCTCAGAACTGCAGGCCAGGACGGCCTGGGAGATGGTCCATTTCCACCCTCTCAGAGCACAGAAACGAGCAACATAAAATCACAAAGCCAACCCTGAACAGCAGGCCCCAAAGGACCATATATTCTGATTGGTCCCGTTCTCTCCATGTGTACTGCCAGCACCCTAGTTCCAGCTACCATCATTTTATCTGCATAATCCATTCTCCACATAGCAGGCAGGGGGAATTTTAAAACATCTATCCTTTTTTGTCACTCTCTCGCTTAACCCTCACACCCATACCCACAGAAAGATCATTCAGTGGTTTTAGTGTTTTAAAAAATATTGCTATTGGCATTTTGAAACTATTTTCTTTATATTATGATAAAAAAATAAGAAAATCATAATATGATGGTAAATATTAAGATTTTCAGTATAAAAGAGAATTATAAAATCAAATAAACTAAGTGATAACTATTCTTATCTTTTGAATAAGGATTATAGTATTAATTCATGATTTTAAAAATACATATATGTTTTTTCTACCTATGTTCGTGGAAATGGCCCTAAAACACTGTCCCCCCAGTAACAGTGAACACTTGCAGTGCTGGACCACGGTTTCTAACTCCATTGTTCACCAAAGGTGAGCAAGTCTGGGGAGGGAAATGAACAAGATGAGCCTGCGATTTCTTGTTGTGCCAAAAGGCAAGAAAACATTCAAGAGTTATGTCAAGGCACAGGAGTTGTGCTGAAAGGGTTCCCACTGGTGAGAGTTATGATAATTTGAGCATCAAAAAAAATAATTGTCGAGAAGCAGATCACAATGAGTCAATGAAAATCCGTGACTGTATGATAGTCAAAGAAAGGCAAAAGCCACTGTCACCATTTGAGATGGTGACTATTGAGATGACACCTTATCTTGAAAAGTGGTTAAGTAAAGAATTACCATTTATCCTGCTTTTCAGTAGGAATTGTATTTCATGATAACCAAACTATACTTGACTGGGAGAAAGTTCCCCTTCATAGAAGAATGGAAAGGATGAAACAATGCAAGGTGGGGTGGAGCGTTTTTTTGGTAAATTCTAATGAAATTGATCTAGGCAAGGATTATCTATTATTGTTAAAACTATCAGGTGTCTGGTTGATGGGGAACTCATCACATGTGCAGGTTACTGTCAGGTCACAGGGGGGAAACACCAACTGTGGGAGGGAGTATAGGCATTCCTGTTCCAGAGGCCAATCTTGGCATCGCCTAGAGTAGATCGACCAGCTATGTGTGTGACGCAACACAAAGGACACCACCATGATGTCTCCTAGCCAAAAATGTTTAACTTGAATCCTTCAATTCTTTAGACATAAATTCATTTCTAGGACATATAGGGGCTGGAGACACAGCTAAATGACACCACGAGGAAGCAACCAAACAAATCCGGAGAGTGAGACATTGTATGACATGATCAGCCTGATTTCTTGAACAAGCCACTGTTATTAAAAAGGGGGTGGGCTGTGCTAGATTAGAAGACATTTAAGCAACATACCAGCCTGATATAACACCTGGTCCTGAATTGGACACGAGGCTGGGACAAAAAACTATAAAGAATATTTTGGGGATAACTAAGGAAAGTTGAAAGTGATCTGTCCATTAGATGAGATACAAATGTACTGAAATAAAAAGGTGGAGATGACTGGATGAAAAGAGGTAACAAAAAATATATTCAATATAATTTCATTTTTTAAAAGTATTATGTTAAATATATGCATAGAAAGGAATCTGTAACAATATACATAAATCTCTGGGGATTAATGTTTTATTTTCCCATTTTGTCTGTATTTTCTTTTTCTTTTTTTTTTTTGAAACACTCTGTCTCACTCTGTTGCCCAGGATAGTGCCGTGGCATCAGCGTAGCACGTGGCAACCTCAAACTCCTGGACTCAAGGCATCCTCCTGTCTCAGCCTCCCAAGTAACTGGGACTACAGGCATGTGCCACCATGCCCGGCTCATTTTTTCTATATTTTTAGTTGTCCAGCTAATTTCTTTCTATTTTTTTAGTAGAGACGGGTCTCACTCTTGCTCAAGCTGGTCTTGAACTCCTGAGCTCAAACGATCCACCCGCCTCGGCCTCCCAGAGTGCTATGATTATAGGCATGAGCCAGTGCGCCCGGCCTTTGCCTCTATTTTCTAATTTTCTAAAGTACACATGTCCTGCTTCTGCCCACGTTATTAAAGAAAAATCCCACAATGTCTTCCCACTGCCTTAGAATAAAATCCAAACACCCTCCCATGGCCTAGGAAGTCCTCATGATTCACTAGGTGGCCTTCTCCCCCCAGCCTCCCACCCCCCCACCCCCCCCACCCCCGGCTCTCCTCCCTGGCTTTCTCTCCTCCTACTAGACAGACTCACTCCCGCTTCTGTGGGGCCTATTTGTTCCCTCTGGCTGACGTGCCCTTCCCCCAGACACTCCCATAGCTGCGCCCTTCTCAGTGGGTAGGCCTCAGCTCACATATCACCTCCTCGGAGCGGAACAACTCAGCTCCGTGTAGGGCAGGGCAGGGACTATGTATCAGAAAGAGCCCTGAGAAGGAAGTCCGGGTGCCAGGGTCCTAGTCCTGACTCCACCAGAACTTGCCTGCTATGTTTGTCACTGGAACACCCTGGGCCCCAGTCCCTGACATAGATAGGTAGATAGGTAGACAAATACAAAAAATATAAAACACCGTCATGCACCGCATAATGATGTGTTGGTCAACAATAGGCCACGTATATGACAGTGGTCCCATAAGATTATAAGAGAGCTGAAAAATTCCTATTGTCCAGTGACATCACAGCCATTGTAATGTTGTAGCCTGACACAATACTCAAGTGCTTGTGGTGAGGCTGGTGTAGACAAACCTACTGCACTGTCAAAATGTATAGTATCTATAATTATGTATGGCACATCAAACTTGATGATAATAAATGACTGCTACTAGTTTATGTACTTACTATACTGTAGTTTTTACTGCTATTTTAGAGTATATTCCTTCTACTTATTAAAAAAAGAGTTAACTATAAAACAGTCTCAGGCAGGTGCCTTAGGAGGTGTTCCAGAAGAAGGCATTGTTATCAAAGGAGATGACAGCTCCATGCCTGATACTGCCCCTGAAGACCTTCCAGTGGGACAAGATGTGGAGATGCAAGACAGTGATATTGATAATCCTGACCCTGTGTAGGCCTAGGCTAATGTGTGTTTGTGTCTTAGTTTTTCATAAATAAGCTTAAAAAGTAAAAAAAAAAGAATTAAAAATTTTAAAAATAGAAAGAGGCTTATAGACTAAGGATATAAAAAAAGAAAATATTTTTGTATAGCCATGCAATGTGTTTACATTTCAAACTAGGTGTTATTATAAGAGAGTCAGAAAGTTTTAAAAGGCCAGGTGCAGTGGCTCACACCTGTAACCGTAGCACTTAGGAAGGCTGAGGCAGGAGGATCACACAAGTTCGAGACCAGCCTGAGTAAGAATGAGATCCTATCTCTACAAAAAATAGAAAAATTAGCCAGGCATGGTGGTGCACGCCTGTAGTACCAGCCACTCAGGAGGTTGAGCTAGGAGAATTGGTGAAGCCCAGTAATTTGAGGTTGCAGTGAGCTATGATGATACCATTGCACTCTAGCCTTGTCTCAAAAAAGGAAAAAAACATTTTTTTTTAAATGAAAAGTGTATAAAGTAAAAAAGTTACAGTACACTAAGGTTAATTTAATACTGAAGAAAGAAATTTTTTATGTTTAGTGTAGCCTAAGTGCACAGTGTTTATAATGTCTACAGCTGTGCACGGTAATGTCCTAGGCCTTCATATTCACTCACCACTCACTTGCTGACTCACCCAGAGCAGCTTTCAGTCCCATAAGCTCTATTCATAAGTGCCCTATACAGGTGTACCATTTTTATCTTCTATACTGTATGCCTATTGTACCTTTTCTTTTTTTTTTTTTGTAAGACAGAGTCTCACTCTGTTGCCTGGGCTAGAGTACTGTGGCCTCAGCCTAGCTCACAGCAACCTCAAACTCCTGGGCTCAAGTGATCCTCCTGCCTCAGCCTCCCGAGCAGCTGGGACTACAGGTCCCATGCGCCACCATGCCCGGCTAATTTTTTCTGCATATTTTTAGTTGGCCAATTAATTTCTTTCTATTTTTAATAGAGACAGGGTCTCACTCTTGCTCAGGCTGCTTTTGAACTACTGACCTTGAGCGATCCGCCTGCCTTGGCCTCCCAGAGTGCTAGGATTACAGGTGTGAGCCACTGTGCCTGGCCCACTGTACCTTTTCTATGTTTAGACATGTTTAGATACACAAACACCATTGTGTTACAACTGCCTATGGTATTCAGCACAGTAACATGCTGTATGGGTTTGTAGCCTAGGAGCAAACAGGCTACACAACATAGCCTAGGTGTGTAGTAGGCTATACTACCTAGGTGTGTGTAAGTACACGCCATGATGTTCACACAACAACAAAATCACCTAATGACGCATTTCTTAGAATATATCTCCAACGTTAAGTGACACATAACTGTAAGTGTGTGTGTATATGAGTGTATATATGTATACACACACACACACATACATGCTGAGTGTAAAGGATGAGATGGGTGATTTCTCACCAAGAGGGAAAATGAGTAGTTGGGGTTCCACGCTCCCCAAACCTGAACTTCCCTTGTGGAAGCTTGAGGGTGTGTAAGAGACACAGGGGAAGGGGGGTGCTGGTGGCAGTACTGACCCACCACATGCCAGGAGCACATTGTACCTTTAATCTTCACAGAAATCTAGCAAAGTGGGCATCACGATCACCCCTATCCCACAGATGTGGAAACTGAGACTCAGAAAGGTTAAGAAACTAGTCCAAGGTCACACAGCTAGCACCACGGCAGCAGCACTGAATCCAGCTGTCTGTATCCCAAACCCGTTTTCCTCACTCTCCGGGGACCCTCTTCACTAAGGGCCATCCACCGGGCTCCCCACTCATCTATCTGTGCCCCCACCGTGCTTGCTCCACCTGCCGTCCTGGGCAGGGCCCACACTCACCTGCAGGGGCACCCCAACATTGCTGGCCACCTCTCGGATCAGGGCTTCTGAAACCGCATTCGAAGCATAGCGTTGCTTGCTGTTCACCTTGATCACGGGGCCCTGGGGGGAGGCGAGGTGAGGCAGACGGGGTGGTGACAGGCCCGGAGGGAAGGGGACGGTGCCCGGTACCAGCTGGGCCTCCAAGTCTCCAGGGAGAAACGGCAGATCTCACCTTGTGGAATAAGGGCCGGTGGTTCTCCTCGTGCTTGTCCCTGTGAGACAGACAAGGGCCAGGGATGGCAAACGGGAGCAGCAGGCCTGTCAGGACCCACCCCGCCCCCCTGCGACAGACATCACTAATGGTCTCGGCATTCTTTCCCTCCCAGCCCGGCAGGACTTCAGAGTCATTCTGAACACAGCGTTCCAGGCAGCCCCCAGCAATAGTGGAAACAAGTTTGTAGATACAGCCTACTCAACACACCTGGGTCAGGCACCACCTGACTGTGGCCACACCGGGCCTGGAGCAGTCAAAAGGAAGTGTTCACAAATCTCCAGACAAAACAAGGGAATGGGAAGGGAAGAGGCCGGGCCCAGGCTAGGGCTGGGGCTCAAGGTGGGTTCTGCTTGGGTCCCCAGCGATGTGAGGACTTTGTGGTCTGACACGGGACACTCACAGGTAGTTGGGGTGCACGGCATGGGCCATGTCTGCGCTGATCATGAATGACTTGGGGATGGCCTCCTCGAAGGCTGTCAGGTGTTGGGAGGATGCCGAGATCCGCCGCAGCACCAGCTCCGTCAGCAGTGACTGTGCGCCCTGGGCGCTCTCAGAGCCCACCTGGCAACAGCAGAGACCTGACTCTGGAGGCCATCGAGAGGGCCCGGTGCCCTAATTGGTCTAGAACCCCAGTGAGTCACTGGGAGGGGAATGAGGAGTGTTCTTGGCAAACACCCCCAACCCAGGGTCATTGCAAAACACCTGCTGGTGGACAGGGGCCAAACTAATTCCCAGTCCTTTCTGGGGCAGAAATAGCACTTACTGGTGGGTTTCTTGCACTGGTCTCCTTCCTTCTCCCTGACCCTCACATCTGGGGTTCAGGAGAGGTGCCCCATCACACTGGTCAATTTTCTTTTTATGTGTGTGACATAGACTGCTAACTATCCATGGTATCTTTTATAACAGAACACCCAAGTTGCAGCTAAGCATGTTATTACCCAGCTAAAGGTGACATACCTGACCTCCCTTGCAGCTAAACATGGCCACGCTAAGTTCTATGGAACTTATGGATCCCACCCTTAAAGGCAAGGGCATCCACTCCCCCTCTGGCCTCTGCTCCCTTCCCACTAACTTGGTGTAGACAAGACAGCCAGAGCTGGACCAGCTGCCCTGGATTGTGAAATGGAAGTCATGTGTTCCGGATGGCAGAGACCCACGCTGAACTGCTAACTCTGACCTGCTAGTTACGTGAGAGAGATCTATCTCTCTGTTCAAGCTCCACTACAGATTCTAAGACTGCAGCCTAACATACGTGTGCAACACGTGCTGAGCCCTGGGGCCACAAGGATGAACTGGGCAGGGTGACCTTTAGAAAGGAGCTCACCATGTGGCATACAAAGAGACATGGGGGATGTCACCCTAGAAGAAGCAGATATATGCTGAGCCAGAGGGGACACTCAGTGCTAAGGAAACACAGGCGGCGTCTCCCCTATCTTTGGGGCTTCCAGAAGAGCCCTGGCTCATGGTGGCTGTCTGGCAAAAGTGAGATGCAGAAGACTGAACAGAGGGGACCCTCCCCAGAGCCCTCTCCGTACCTCTTCGTTGTCATAGAGTGTGATCATGCGCACGTGAGGCTCCGTGGCCAGGGAGGCGGGGGCTGAGCAGGAATCAATCAAGGCCTGGAGCGAGGAGGGAGACAGGAGCATCAACCCCACCCTCCTTCTTCTCTGACTTAGCCACCAGCACCTCAAGGCACCTGCTCCCCCATCCACCTTCCATTATCACAGCCAGAGTGAAGTGGGCTGGGCTTTCACTGGCCTTCATCGCTTAGGGCACTGCCTGGCAGAGGGCATGGTGGGGACCTTTACAACTGGAATGGTAGAAACCATTCTTCAGGTGTTCTTTTCCTACACCTTCCCATCAAAAGGCAGAAAGAGGTGGCAGAAGACAGAAAAAAGAGCTTAGAATCTTGGAAAGACAAAAGATCACAGTGATCATGTAAACTGACTGGCCTTAGTAAAAGCAACTAAAGTCCAAAGAGGTGAACATGACCCCACCAAGGTGACATGACTAGCTGGCTGGCTGCAGAAGCAGATGCAGGTCCCAGGTATGGCTCTGGTCTCAGTTGCAGCCCAAAGCCTGTCTCCAGCCACAGGAAAGCAGGAAATGAAAGGGAGAAGAAAGCAGGAGGGCAAGGGCAAGGGGAGAGAAAGAACAAGAACTGACTAGGGTGGAAAGGTGGGGAATATCAATTGACTAGGGGACAGGTGGCCCCACTGAGATCCCCAGGAACAGGGGAAGACTGGGTGGGCTTAAGACTGGGGTGGGGTGGAGGGAGCAGAGGGAGGTGGATGGGACTGCCATGTGGGATGATAAAGCCTTTCCTTTGAGGCAGAGTTTGTCAACTTAAGGAAAAGTGGCAGGAGCAGGGTTAGGGACAAGACACCGTGGCGTCCTAAACAACTTCTCAGCCTTCCTCTTACCTCAGCCTCTGGCCAGTGCGAGGACTCGGGCCCCTTCCCATGGTCCACCCAGCACCAGCAGATGGAGGGGTGGCCAGTGGCCCTGTCACACCTGCTGTGGCTCAAAGCAGCCCCCCCAAACCCCAACAGCCCACCTCTCCTGGTGGTGCTGCTGCCTGGGTGGCATGCACCAGCTCCTCACCTGCAGGGCACAGAAGCAGCTGTGCAGATTGTCCAGCCGAGGAGCAAAGATGAACTCATCATAGGCACCACCCAGGACCTAGAGACAGGGCAGTCATCTGACCTTCAACCCCCCACCCCCACTCCCCTGCCCCTCCCACTCCCAAGGGCCTGAGCTCAAGTAAGCCTACTGGGTTTCTTGGGCAACCTGTCCCTGACCCCTGCCTTGGGGCACTATTATTATCTCTGCTGTGCAGGGCTGGGCCAAGAATGGGGCTGGGCTGGCACTGAGGGATAGGAAGGTGGAGTGGAGGCCTATTCCTGTGGGACAGGAAAAGGAAGGGCTGAACAGTCACTGAAAAGGCCAAGGAAGTAAACAGGTGAGCAGTTGAGAAAAAAAATCTAGTGTGTGTTTGAGCAGGACAGAGTATCCAAAGACTTAGCAATCTCCTACTGTCAGCAACTGCCAGACAGAGAACACCTGCCACATCCAGGGCTCTTGCCCTCGGTGGTTCAGAGCCGGTGTGGGTCAGAGCAGACAGGGCCACCTGTGGGAGACACTCCTGGGGAATCTTTGACAAGGGCTGATTCCCAGGCCACACCCCTAGATAGTCCTAGTGGCAGGTCTGGGTGGGGACCTTGCCTTTTTGAGACCCACTGCCCTAGTAGCAGAGGGGGATGTGTCTACTGGGAAGAACGAGGATGAGAGTAACCAAGGGGATGGTGGAGGTGATGAGTGCTGCAGGTGACGTGCTAGGGCTGGCTGGGCTCCTGGAGACCCCCCACCCACAAGTTCCTGCAGCCGCTCCTCACCGCAGGCTGGGTGTCTGCAAGGCAGAGCTCCATCTCCACTATGTCCTCAGGGCTCAGCCCCAGATGAGCACAGAGCAGGGACATGAGGACCGAGTGGTGCCGCTCCTCCTGCAAGGCAAAAGGATGCTGAGAGGAAGGTCCACACCTCCTCTCGTCTCCCAGTCTCAGGGGACTGGTCCGTCTCCCCTCCACCACCTTCCTCATGAGCAGGGGACCCTCTTACTGCAGAATTGAGAGGCCCTGGCTCAGGAGTCCCCTTCTCCAGCTCCTCTTGGGCTGCTGTGGCAAGAATGGGGACTCTGTGGGGAGATTCATGAGAAGCAGGTGTAGGGAGGGCACAGCAGGGCAGAGCCCCTGTGAGTTGAGGCGACTTCTGGTGGGCAATTGCCCTTGCCCTTCAATTCCCAACCCACTCCCCAAATGGCAGAGCTGTGAGGACACTTGGACATCAATGGGTCCCGAGGGAGGAACTTGGGCACTACCATTAGGTAGTGGTCTCCAGGTCCCACTGGGACCCTTCCGTCACCTGGTGCCATTCGCCATCCCCCCCCAACCCCAACCACCACAGCCCCTGCCCCAGTCTCACAGGTGCATCTCCGTGTTGGGCCCAAAGTTCTCGTTGATATTTCGCTGCAGATGGATGGCCAGGTGCGGGATGCGCAGAATGGGCCTCTCCACGTTCACCAGTCGCTGCTCCAGCCGACCTGAGGTAGGGCACTGTGGCCAGCCCGGCCAGGTCAGCCCTCCCAACCTCACTTCACTCAGACTAACCAGGGTGGTCCCTGCCCGGGATGGCCCCTACCCCTGTGCCCCAGGGGGCTCCTGAAGGAATGTGGCAGTCAATCTTGCAGGGAGGCCAAGAGCCTACCGAGGCCTGAGTTCTCACCTTGACAATGACCCGTCCAGCCAAGGTCAGGTCTCGGTCAAACCAGGTGCTCCAGATCCCACCACCATAGGTCTCCACACCAACCTGATGGAAGCCCACCTGGCTGCGACGAGACCGACGTTTCACCTGAGCATAGAGATGGGGGAGAAGGCAGAAAAGGCTCAATGACAAGATTTGGAGATAAGGCTTAAACCATACACAAGTAACACAGAGCAAATATTAGTGCCAGAGGAAAGGCCCCAAGTGTGGAGGAAGGGGCAACAAGTTTACCTTCTCTGCTTCTGGGGATAGAGCCCCCCAGTTTGTACTTCCTGCCTCTCTTTTGCCCCATACTCCCCCGACACCTCCCCCCACGCCAGCACAGCCCCAGTTTCTTACCCGGAGGCAGGGGCTGTCCGTGTGGGCCCCAATGAGGCTGAAGCCATTGCCAGGAACATACTGGCCCCCCACAGCAAAAGCAATGAGGGTGGAGGAGTTCCTGGTCATGAAGTACTGTGGGGGAGGGGGAGGAAAGACAGACGTGTGAGTTGCATTAGCCAGCCAGGGCACGTGACTTTGAGATCCAGCCTAGGGACCTGCCTCTCCAGCCCCACGCCACCCCTAGTACCTTGCTCTGGGGCTTGATATCCCAGCTCTCCGTCTCCTTGAGTTCATGGAAGCCAGCCTGGAGGAGGCGGTTGCGGCACTCGGCCACGGCTGTAGGAGAAGCATCCTCTCACAGCGGTGGATGCTGGTGGGGGACACACCAAGCCCTCGCCCTCCTCCCTTGCCCTGGTCAGTTACCGTGGAAAGGAGAGGGGCTCCGGTTCACGAACTTGAGGAGTTCCCGGGCCGCGGCCTGCACCGCCTCTTTGCGGGCCCTACCGGTCACGGCCACCTAGGGAAGGGGGGCGCTCAGACTCCTACGAGGTCTGGGATCCCCGGCTCTCCTCTGGGCTCTGAGGACTCCTCCGTCCCCTCCCCCAGAAATGACGGCTCCAGGGCACAGACCTCGGCTTCCGCCCCTTTCGCCGCCGACAGACCCCAAATCCTGGCTCAAACCTCTCTCCGCTGAAAACGTTAGCCCGTCGCAGAGCATCGCGACCCTGGCCCGCCCCCTAGTCCGAGCTTGGCCTGGCTCCCTAAGTCCCACCCCGTGTCCCCGCCCAGCTAGGAAATGCTGATCTGCTCCCAAACTCCGAGATCCCCAGCGGGCCCCTAACTCTGAGCGGGCCTGCATCTCGTGCGCAACCACAACCCGGAGCCAAAGCCCCGTTTCCCAAGGAATACCCCACCTCTCCTCCACCGACCCGGGCTCTCGCAGGACACCCCCGTCTGACCCCAGGAAGGTGAGGTCGCCCGCAGCGAGGCTCTCCGTTTCGTTTTGGGTCGGGCGATGCCCCGCCATCGTGGCGCTAAGCTTGGGCCCAGGAAGACGCCGGGCCGCGTCTGGGATCGAAAGTCAAGCGGCCACCTACCTGCATGGCCCCGCGCGTGGGGCTGCGTCCGCTCATCTCGCGGGGCTCTGACCCTGCCCCGCAGGTCGTGGGGCCTCCAGGTGCCCCCGCCCCTCTCCAGGCTGCCCCGCCCTCTCCGCCCCGCCCCTCGCCGGGGCCCCCGCCCCGCCCCGCCCCTCGCCGGGCCGCGTGGCCCCGCCGGCGCCCTGCACGGCCCCCGCCCCGCCCGCCCGCCCCCGCCACGCAGCGCGCGGCCGCCGCCAGGGCCCCCTGCCGCCCCGGAGGTGTTAGGACAGCGGCGAGCCGCCCGCCACCCCTGCCTCCAGGAAGGAAAAACTCGCCCCCGCCAGCTCACCGAGTCCGCCGGGTTCGGTACAAAGTGCTCTCTCTCGCCACGGCAACCCTTGTGATAATAAAAGCAACATGGCTAATGTTCAGCTGTAGCTTAATGACAAAGCTTAACGTGCTGTTGTTGAATCTTCACAACTGCCCCATCAACTTTGTACTTTCACTGTCCCCGTTTCGTGCACGAACAAGCTGAACTACAGAGCCGATAACCTCTCCGAGACAGTAAATGGCAGAGGTGGGGTTTGATTGAACTCCATCAACTTGATTGCAGAGGCTTCTGTCAGATCTTTTTCTGGGCCTTGTTCTACACACTTTGGTAAGGGTTATGTTACAAGAGAGAGAGGTCCCTGAGGGACACAGAAGTTAATGACTTGCCCAGGATCACAGAGCTGTTTGAGTGGATCTGGGGTTTGACTCTGGTGTCTGTGCTTTTTCTACTTCTTAAAAAGACAGAGAAAAACAAATTCCATATGTTCTTGGCGGCAATTCCAGTACTCTCATGTCAAGAATGATGAGTAGCAATTTTAAATCCCATGCACCTGCCTCATTGTAGCTACTGATCAAGATTCTCGGTGGCCTCCAGTTCCAAAATAGGACCCAGCTACTAGAGGTGTAATCAATATTCCAGGGGTCCATGGAGCACTCTGCCATTGATATCCTCCGGGAGGGAGTGATGGAAGGGTGGGGAGAGGTTGGAAAGATCCTGCAGCCCTCACTCAACTGAGATATGGCAACGGAGTTTTTGAGAATGCACTCACTAGCTGATGGGTTCAATTCATGGCATTCCTTAACCATTTGTTTAAATATCGTTAGGTATAAAGTTCAGGGCTGAGCGAGATATAGAAAATGCTAGTCCTCTAAGGACAGTGACTTTAGAGCTGAAACAGGACTACAATGTATATGGGAAGGAGACAACAAAGACTTTAATGTTCTTTCTGATCACAAAAAAGAGTAAATGCTTGTGTCAGAAATTCCAACATCACCAAAATGCATAACGTAGAAAGTGAAAGTATATATTTGATAAATTGAACCTCCATTCTTCAAAAAAATTTTTTTTCTTTTTCTTTTTTATAGAGACAGGGTCTCAATATGTTACCTAGGCTGGTCTTGAACTCCTGGCCTAAAGCAGTTGTCCTTCCTCAGCCTCCCAAAGTGCTAGGATTACAGGTGTGAGCCACGTGCCTGGCCTGAACCTCCATTCTTTTTTTTTTTTTTTTTTTTTTTGAGACAGAGTCTCGCTTTGTTGCCCAGGCTAGAGTGAGTGCCGTGGTATCAGCCTAGCTCACAGCAACCTCAAACTCCTGGGCTCAAGCAATCCTGCTGCCTCAGCCTCCCAAGTAGCTGGGACTACAGGCATGTACCACCATGCCCGGCTAATTTTTTTTTCTATATATTTTTAGTTGGCCAATTAATTTCTTTCTATTTATCATAGAGACGGGGTCTCACTCTTGCTCAGGCTGGTTTTGAACTCCTGACCTCGAGCAGTCCGCCCGCTTCGGCCTCCCAGAGTGCTAGGAAAAGGTAGCCAGCTTTAAAAACCATTGGCTTTCCTGTTAAAAATGAGATACCATTTTTGATTTATCAGAATTACAAAAATGAAAAAGATTGGTAATATCGAGTATTAGAGAAGGTTTGGGGTAATGCATGCCTTTATACCCAAATTTCTGTGGTGTGACTATTCCCCATGGCAGATTACAATCTGCCAACATGATGTCACTGAACACAGAGTTGGGAAGAGATGTGTGGAAACATGCCATTATATAGATTTCCACCACACAGGTGGAAATAGAATATGGACTTAAGAATGCAGTAAAATAATTAGGAAAGAGATGGGTTTGGAGTTTTTATTATCTGTCTGTAATATAATTTATTTAATTGTAAGTTTATATAATTTAATAGTTTAATGATTGCTGTGTTTAATAACAGGCTCACCAAATTCCTGGAAATTTAACAATCAGTTCTAATGAGCTGGTCCGAGTTGGCTCCAGGACACTACTACACCTATACTCTACATCTTTGCTGCTGTTGAACAACGACAACATCTGGGAGCTTTTTTAGAAACGCACAACCTTAGGGTTTACTCCAGACCTACCAAGTCAGAATCTGCATGTTAGCAAGATCCCTGGGTGATTTGAATGCATGTTAAAGTTTGAGACAGTGTTTTAGAGTACCATATAGCAGTAAAAAAAATACTGTGAGGTCAATTTTTATGAGTTATTGCAGAAAAAATTCTAAATATATTGTTGAATTAAAAAAAAGCAATTTCCAGAATGTTTACAGGACAAGGGCATTTAGGCAAAACTCACACAATGAGCTAAATTTCTAATGCTATACAAATATATATGTACAAGCAGAGAAACAGGTTTGGAAGGAGGCTGGTTGTTCACCTCCGGATAAGGGAATGGTGTTGGGTGTGGAGTGGGATGAGGAGGTAGGGAATGACTCTAAGGAATCAAAAAAGTTTCTAAGAATCATTCTTGCTCTCAGCCTTCTGAGAAAATCTTCCCCACCAGCCCTTAGCTGGTGTTTACAATGCTACAATTATTCATTCATGTTTTTGGTTTAACAATATTAAAGTGCAAATGCCTTTGGGTTAACATAGGGATAGGTTAGGCACACTTAAGTGTGAGTTAATATAATATGTATGTCCTTTCTGATCCATCTATTTATAAGAGAGGCTTCCTTAGTAGGAATTTGTCACATAATTGTTAATAGTGATTTGGGATACAGAAGAACAAAGCAATGGTGCAAGGAAGAGAAGGGGATCTCTGTGTGTGTGAGTGTGTGTGTGCTTGTGCGTGCACATGCCCATCCTGCCTATCTGCTAAAATGGTTGCAGTGAGGGTCTGAATCAGATGGTCTTGATTTCCTGATGCCAAGACAGCTCTGGGCATGTCACTGCTGGTATGTATCTTGTTGTTTTAACTAAATAAATAATTTGCTTCTGGATATAATG
>VSMD01019981.1:0-61616 GCA_008750895.1 Mirza zaza | reverse complement strand
CGATCCTCCCGCCTCGGCCTCCCAGAGTGCTGGGGTTACAGCCGTGAGCCACCGCGCTCCGGCCCCGAACCCGGATTTTGACCTGGGTTTATTCCTGATATATCCACGACCATCTGCTTCAGGTAAACCTAGATTATGCAGGAGCTAAAACAGAGAGCAGACTCCAGCAGGGGTACAGCACCAATCCGATTAAGTCTAACGATTCGTGCAATCTGTGGCTGACTTTTCATCACTTCTTACGATTCTGTACAAAGTGCCTGCTGTTCGAAGAAGGGATTAAGCCCATTCCAATTATCGATGCTTTTTAACCTTGCAGATGTGGAAGAGATGCCTTCAAACCCATTCCTTTCCAGAGCAAAGCTTTTCCAGATGGGCATTAGAGAGCAAGATTGGACAAAAATCTGCTTCTCTATCACTCAACGCGGAGGAATATTACATTAACGCTCCCGTTTTCTGTTAATCCATTCATTTCGGTTTGATTTACCTTTTTTGCCTTGATCTACAAAATCTCTGTGGCTTTACAAGGAATTCCAGGTTGCTATATTCGGGTTTTGAACGAATCACACACACACACACACACACACACACACACACTGTGTGGGGTGCATTTTTGATATAATTTCTCCGACTCCAAAGCCGGGATTAACGAGTTGTTTTCGATTAAAAAAAAAAAAAAAAAGATTTTACGTTTAGATTTTAGAGGAGTGTTAAATTTCTCTAGTTTATCTTCTTTTTTAAATGGACAAGAGAGATTGTATTTTTGGCGGTGTTGGTGGAATACAGAGAAAAAGGAATCATAGTTTTGTAAGTAATTTAAAACATTAACACCAGTATGAACCAGTTGTATAAATGAAAGTTCTTTTAGCACTGAATTTTGCATTCACTCTGTTGATAATCTTGCTCAGTTGAGACTGCTGAAGTAGATCTCACCGGAACCACAGCAAAGAGAAATTTTGGTGGCTGGCGAGGTCATAGAAATTGGAATGAATTAAAAAAATGATTATTTTAGTGTTTAAAAACAAAGGGAGAGAGACTGTTCTTCTTACCACTAGCTTCTCTGCTTCTCTCCACCCATCTTCGTTCTATTTCCACGCTGAAGAATTATTCGAATAGTCCTTTTTTTTTTTTTTTCTTTTTGAGACAGAGTCTCGCTCTGTTGCCCAGGCTACAGTGAGTGCCGTGGCGTCAGCCTCGCTCACAGCAACCTCCATCTCCTGGGCTCAAGCGATCCTCCTGCCTCAGCCTCCTCCCGAGTAGCTGGGACTACAGGCATGTGCCACCAGGCCCGGATGATTTTTTCTATATATAATAATTATTATTATTATATTAGTTGGCCAATTAATTTCTTTCTATTTTTAGTAGAGACGGGGGTCTCGCTCTTGCTCAGGCTGGTCTGGAACTCCTGACCTCGAGCGATCCTCCCGCCTCGGCCTCCCAGAGTGCTGGGATGACAGGCGTGAGCCACCGCGCCCGGCCGTCGATGCTTTTCTGATTGTATGAGCCCAGTGATTGATTCGGGAGGTCCACTCCGGGGCAGTTGTCATTCCTGACATTTGTCCCATGCAAAACCCCCCACGTTATTTACGTAAATGGCGCTTGCTTTGCTGTCTACGCAGATAAATTCAAGCGGGACAGAGCCGTTTAAGAGACGCCCGGGCTACCAACGGGGGTTATAGAGATAGCATTTATCCGTATCGACTTTCCTCCTGTTACTTCCCTGCAAAATAGGGAGCTCTTGGCACAAGAAGGTGAGATACGATCGGGAGAATCTATTTTCTGCCTCAAAGGAAGCATCTTGACATCTCAGGAGACCACGCATCTAGGAAGAAGTCGGAACACAAAGAAAGCACAAGTGATAGTGGCAATGCATGATTTATCTTTGAAAAAACGAAAACACCTGTTAATTATGGGGAAAATCGTAAACCAAGAGCCACCCAGGTACACTCAGCACTTGCAAAATGTTCCCACGTGCAGCAATTGTTGTGTCTTTTCAGCTTTGGCCAGGGGATATTTGATTTTATATGGTAAGACACGAGCATTATGTGTCCTTTACACATACGGTTATTAGAAGATCAAAGAGCTACGTGTGATTTCTGGTTTGGAAATGATGGAGTGAGGACTATGATTTTCCCTCTCCTTTCGTTAAGAAATCACCCGAAATGTTAAAACACAATGAGAGGCCAGGCCGGGCGCGGTGGCTCACGCCTGTCATCCTAGCACCCTGGGAGGCCGAGGAGAGAGGATCGCTTGAGGTCAGGAGTTCGAGACCAGCCTGAGCGAGAGCGAGACCCCCGTCTCTACTAAAAATAGAAAGAAATTAGCTGGCCAAGTAAAAATATATAGAAAAAATTAGCCGGGCGTGGTGGCGCATGCCTGTAGTCCCAGCTACTCGGGAGGCTGAGGCAGGAGGTCAGGAGTTCGAGACCAGCCTGAGCAAGAGCGAGACCCCGTCTCTACTATAAATAGAAAGAAATTATCTGGACAACTAAAAATATATAGAAAAAATGAGCCGGGCGTGGTGGCGCATGCCTGTAGTCCCAGCTACTCGGGAGGAGGCTGAGGCAGGAGGATCGCTGGAGCCCAGGAGTCTGAGGTTGCTGTGAGCGAGGCTGACGCCACGGCACTCACTCTAGCCCGGGTGACAGAGCGAGACTCTGTCTCCAAAAAATAAAACCACAATGAGAAAAAGGTAATAGGTATTTGATCTCTGCTAGAACTGAGAGACACAAGAAACAATAACAATAGCAATCACAACAAAAAGAGGAGTATGTTGCTTGTTTTCTATGACTAATTCAACTCCAATATCCTTTCATGAAAATAAAATTTTGCAGAAAGAGTCCCATTTTTAGCTTATAAGGTCAAGAGGATAGAACAATCTGCAGAGAAAATTCTAGTTTGGCATATTTCTAAAAATTCCACTCAATAGCCTTTTCGCTTTACGATGTAAAGGGCATCTGTATTCTGTATCGGAAATAACGCGGGCTAAGTTTCCACATGTGCAAATGAGTCACCCCTGTCTTCTCGTTTGATAACTTGGCGCCTGTGTAAGCCCATGGATACAAGATTATATACGGAAACCATCAAGATAATTATCGTACGAAGAAGGAAAGCTGTTCTATAGCCTTTAAAACCGTTCTTCTTCTTTAAAAAAAAAAAAAAAAAAGAAGAAAAAAGAAAACCTCATCCGTGTATGCTTGCAAAACAATCGCAGTCATTTTTCCCAGCTGAAGACGAAGTTACGGTGCATTATATAGCGTGCACGTCTGTGATAAGTAGATGACTATAGATCATTCGGAGAGGAGGGACAGGGAAGAAGATGGCACTATAACATTAGCTTCTCTGGTATTTGCAGGCTGTAAATTTCTTTAAGTGGTCGATGCAAAGATGGAAGACAGATGGGTGGAGGAATAAGGCAGAATTAGGTGTACCGGATGAGTTAGGACGGCCCGCCCGTGTTCGTGTTGGAGGGCTGGGCTAGCACGCATGCACACACACACCCCCACCCCCTCCCCCTGCCATGCACCGATTTGTATGAAAATTAAGATTACAAATGAAAGCCTGGCTATCCTGGAGTTTTCCGGTTCATCAGCCATCCAATAAAAAAAAAAAAAAAAAATGATGTCAAGCCTTGTATGCATAATTCCCAGAAGATTACTTTTGTCCTTACGGGCTAAGCCCCGGGCCCTGATATGAAAGATCTCTATCCACTTTTATTGAAATAAAGAACTAACATCATAATCCCAATATTGAGGTATAATCTTTATTATCTCCTGACCCTCTTGAGGTTGTTCTCCCGATCTATATTACTTTAGATTTGGTTTATTTATAATCCTGATGTATTTACTTTTATTGAGATAGGATTAAAAACTAAAAAAAAAAAAACGGAAAGCTTCAAAAAAATCCTTATGATCTCACGACTGAGTTCTAATTCACTGACAATCAACTAATGTGATAGACTGAATTTTTTTTTTTTAAGTGGTTCGCATATAGTCCAAGCTTGAAAAAAAGGCATTAATTGGTCCCCTGTTTCATGGCATGAATTATTTTTTATTTTTTTATTTTTTTTTTTGAGACAGAGTCTCACTCTACGGCTCGGGCTAGAGTGAGTGCCGTGGCGTCAGCCTCGCTCACAGCAACCTCCGACTCCTGGGCTCAAGCCATCCTCCTGCCTCAGCCTCCCAAATTAGCTGGGACTACAGGCATGCGCCACCACGCCCGGTTCATTTATTCCATATATTTTTATTGTTGGCCAATTAATTTCCTTCTGTTTTTAGTAGAGACAGGGGTCTCGCTCTTGCTCAGGCTGGTCTGGAACTCCTGACCTCGAGCGATCCTCCCGCCTCGGCCTCCCAGAGTGTTAGGATGACAGGCGTGAGCCTCCGCGCCCGGCCCATGGCAAGCATTATTTCCAATCCAGCTTGGTTTGAAAAACAATGGGATCATCTTTTTGTATTTATTTTAGAAAAAGGTAAGGGAGGGGTGGTGTATGAAAAGATAAGCACAGACATAGAATTATTGTCCAAAGTTACTTTTATCTCTTTTCTTAGGAAGTTTTGATCCATACCTATAGTTAATTACTGGTAAACTACAATCCCCGTCCCCCAACTTTTCTTCCCCCAAGAGCCTTGTAGCCTCTGGCTATGCCTTGGGCTGTTAACTACCAAACTAGTCATTAATGCTGGTCAAGATGATTTCTGGGAGAGGACTGCTCATTTATTATTATTTTTTTTTAACAGGCAAAACAAACTTTCTTCTGCACAAAGCATAAAACGATACTTTGGCCACTTTTTTTTTTTTTTTTCTTTCAAAAGCATAAACACCTGTGAAAAACCACATTGCACCGTGGCATTTTCAAAGCATTTCAGATATTGTTTCAGTTGCTTTTCCAAAGCCAAAACTGGATTTGCAGCGATCAGGATTTCACTGGTAATGTTTTTACTTTCTTATGTTTAAATTTTTTTTTTTTTTTTTTTTTGCTATTATATTTGGAGAAAAACTTTTTTTTTTTTTTTTTTTTTTTTTGAGACAGAGTCTCATTCTGTCACCCGGACTTGAGTGTCATGGCGTCAGCCTCGCTCACAGCAATCGCCAACTCCTGGCCTCAATAGATCCTCCTGCCTCAGCCTCCCGAGTAGCTGGGACTACAGGCATGCGACACCACGCCCGGCTCATTTTTTCTCTATATATTTTTAGTTGTCCAATTAATTTCTCTTATTTTTAGTAGAGACAGGGTCTCGCTCTTGCTCAGGCTGGTCTCGAACTCCTGACCTCGAGCGATCCTCCCGCCTCGGCCTCCCAGAGTGCTGGGATGACAGGCGTGAGCCACCGTGCCCGGTCTATACTCTTATTTTAAATGTTTTTTTTTTTTTTTTGCTATTATATTTGGAGAAACACATTTTGATAGAGATTCAATGTGGTCTTTATTGACTTTTGCCTCTTATTTTTTCACCTTTTGTTCAAAGACGTGTCAGGAAGATGTTTTCCTTTTAGATTTGGAAACAGGGACTGGACATAAAAATACCTTAGAATTGCCGTGAAATTGCATTAAGGTATTTTCTTCCCAAAATAATATCGTTTGATCGAATAGAACTCTTATTCTGCCATTATTGCTATAAAGTGGGATTCAGTGCAATTTTTTTTTGGTTCAATTGTTCCTCACCTGTGAACCCTTCTTTTTCATTAATTCTTATTTTTCTTAAGCACTTACATCATCCGGGCATGTCCAGAGAGAAATCAGAATAGAACAGAGAAGGAACGGGGCAGAAGCACAAACAGTCTAAGTTCGCTAAATCATCTTTTTTTTGCCAAAATTAGCATTCAAACATAAAATCCTATATTAGAATTATCAGCCTTATTAAAATGTTTATTCACCCACTCACAGAAACGTAGCCAAACCAATATTTGGGTACACCTAATATTCCCTGGTTCTCGGTCTAGGTAATTTATGTGAATTTTCTTATTTGACATTGGTAACAAGTCTGCAGTCCGTTACAAGCAACCTGAGGGTCATTCCCATTTTTGTGGATGTGGAAATTGAGGCTTTACAACTGTTGAAGGTTCAGGAGAGGGAACAAGAAGGTACCAGAGTGGGCCTGCAGACTGGTGCAGCCTCCGTGGAAAGCAACGTGGAGATGCCTCAAAGCGATGCGAGTGGATCTACCATTGGATCGAGCGGTCCCACGACTGGGCGTCTACCCAAAAGATCAAAAGGACAATCTACAAAAAAAGACACCTGCACTCGAGTGTTCACAGCAGCACAATTCACAATTGCAAAGCTGTGGAAACAACCCCAGTGCCCATCCATCCATGCACGAGTGGATTAATAAAACGTGGTCTGCGCACACCACGGAGCACTACTCAGCTCTGAGAGACAGCGGGGATCCGGCACCTCTTGCGTTTTCCTGGCTGGAGCTGGAGCCCATCCTGCTAAGGGAAGTGTCCCAAGAATGGAGAAACAAGCACCACGTGCGCTCACCAGCAAACTGGCATGGACGGGTCAGCACCCGAGTGGACACACAGGAGTGACATCTGTCGGGTGTCGGGCAGGTGGGAGGGGAGGAGGGGACGGGTGTGTACAGACACGACGAGGGAGACGTGCACCGTCTGGGGGATGGGCACGCTCGAAGCTGTGACTTGAGGGGAGAGGGGGGGACAAGGGCAATGCATGTGACCTTAACACTTGCACCCCCCCCACAATATGCTGGAAAATAATTAATTAAAAAGAAATTATAAAAAGAGGAAAGATTCAGAAAAGAAAGTTTCAGGGCTTCACACACAACATTGCTCACTTAGTTCCCTATTGTTCTACTTGCTCCTGGACAGGAAATGTGGCCTCCCTCTCCTTTGTCACTGTGATCCAAGGCGGCAGGACGCCCCACGGAGTCCGGTTTAGATCTCGCAAAAGTTAGCATGGTGTTAACGAGGTAGGTTTATCCGGCCAGCCAGAGAGGTTCATTCTGTTACGATAAAATATTCTTTCTAGGAGCAAGTCCATTAGTTCATGATTTACTGTACCCGCCTGAGCAAGAGCGAGACCCTGTCTCTACTAAAAAAAAAAAAAAAAAAAAAAAAATAGAAATTATTTCTATAAATATATAGAACTAAAAAATATATATAGAAAAAATGAGCCGGGTGTGGTGACGCATGCCTGTAGTCCCAGCTACTCGGGAGGAGGCTGAGGCAGGAGGATCGCTTGAGGCCAGGAGTTGGAGGCTGCTGTGAGCGAGGCTGACGCCACGGCACTCACTCTAGCCCCGGGCGACGGAGTGACACTCTGTCTCAAAAAAAAAAAAAAATATCAGTGTGAATTTTAAAATTTGGTCATTACCAGCGACGATGTAAGTGTGACCGATTGATTTAATCGTGGGAGAAGGAACAGGAGGCGGGAAAAGGGAAAATGGGAAGGGATTCTCATCTCGACCGGGGTGTGCGATGTAAGCTGGACAGAAATGATAGAATCCCGGGTATGTCGGGGTGAACAGAGAATTCATTTGTGCCCTGGGCTTAGGCTGGTCCCGTCTGAAATAAGACAGTACGTACCGTGTCCTGGAAAAGGTTTATCGTTTATAAAGCTTTGAATTCTCAGGGATAAGCCGTGAATTACAGGGCGATTCTAGAAGCTTTACATTCCAAGATAAGCCACTATCATGCTTTTCCCCTCATTAAATATAGGAACTTCTGGGTTTTTTTTTTTTGTTTTGTTTTGTTGTTTTTTTTTTAGCAAAACCGACCCACATGTCTTCCAATCATAACTAGGACTGGAGGATAAAAATTAAAACTGCAAATAGAGACTTTTTTTGTTTATTCAGGATACCCAAGTATTCTGAAAGTTACTCCCATGCATAGAGCAAATATACAATTCAAGTCGGTAATAAAAATAAAAAAATCTATCCTTTTTTTTTTTTCCTTTGGACAAGGAAAACAGAGAACACAATACAAATTTCATAAACAATCTCTGACTTTCTTTTTTTTTTTTGTTTTTTTGGAGACAGAGTCTCACTCTGTCGCCCGGGCTAGAGTGAGTGCCGTGGCGTCAGCCTCGCTCACAGCAACCTCCAACTCCTGGGCTCGAGCGATCCTCCTGCCTCAGCCTCCTCCCAACTAGCTGGGACTACATGCACGTGCCACCACGCCCAGCTGATTTTTTCTATATATGGTTAGTTGGCCAATCAATTTTTCTATTATTTTTAGTAGAGACGGGGTCTCGCTCTTGCTCAGGCTGGTCTCGAACTCCTGACCTCGAGCGATCCTCCCGCCTCGGCCTCCCAGAGAGCTAGGATGACAGGCGTGAGCCACTGCTTCCAGGCCCTACACATTCCTCTTTACGCCACCTTACAGAAGAGAGGGACACCTCTAACCTACCCAGAATCTTACTAAGCCACACAGTTTCAGGATGCAAAAATGTCCTTGCTGTAGAAGGAACAGTTAGAAATATTTGTTTCCTAGAAGCCGCCTTCCAGGAGGGAATACCTGATTTTTCAAACATGTGTTTAAACATTTAATGTTTAAGAGTCAACATTTAGCTTTTGCCTCTCCTTTCAGGAATACAAGTCGGAGTTTGGGTCTTAACACCAGAGATCTGGTGACGGAAAACCAGCCGGATGCTTGTCCTAACGTGCTATCGTGGTTTACTAAAGTTCTTGAGCACGTCAAGACTTCGGTCACTTTTGTGGTGAATCTCTTTTCCTCAAAACCCTGTAAATAGGCCGGGCGCGGCGGCTCACGCCTGTCATCCCAGCACTCTGGGAGGCCGAGGCGGGAGGATCGCTCGAGGTCAGGAGTTCGAGACCAGCCTGAGCAAGAGCGAGACCCCCGTCTCTACCAAAAATAGAAAGAAATCAGCCGGACAACTAAAAATATATATATAAAAAACGAGCCGGGCGTGGTGGCGCGTGCCTGTAGTCCCAGCTACTTGGGAAGGAGGCTGAGGCAGGAGGATCGCCTGAGCCCAGGAGTTGGAGGTTGTTGTGAGCGAGGCTGACGCCACGGCACTCACTCTAGCCCGGGCGACACAGGGAGATCCTGTCTCAAAATAGAAAAAAAAAAAATGTAAATAGTTGAGTGAGTAGTTTGATTTATATGAATAATTTATTACATATGAATGTTTAGGTCATAGAGAACAAAAGATAAACAACTTTTATTAAGATACTTTTTTTTTTTAAAAGAATAGATGGAAAGTTTGCTTGCTGTATTTACAGGGATTCACTATTTTCTGCATACTTCATGCCTTAAAACATCCACGTACATGCGTACAATTCATAATTGCTGACGCAGTTATTGCTTTGACTGATAGATTCTCTGAAACACTGACTGTTTTCTAGACCATTAGAGAGGAAAAAAGAAAACGATCACTGTTATTTTATACCGTTTAGAATTTGGGGGGGGGGGCGGAAATAAAGGTCTCTGAACGTAAATATGTTAGTAATTGCATTTACATGTCTCCTTATAAATCACGACGCAGGTTTTTTTTTTTTTTTTTTTTTTTTACACTATCTCATTATACAGTAACTCTGAGGACACAGGAGTTATTTTATCTCTATTCTATAAATGAGAAAATTGATGTGCCGCAGGATATCCAGGCGGTAATAAGACAAACTAGGACTGAGATTTAAGCCTTTAGACTGTGCGGTCTGTGATTTCTCACTCGATTAAACCACGTCTTGTGAAAATTGCTCAACTTGCTAAGCGCTGCGTTCTCTAGGTAAGCTTTTATAATATGCAATTGAGAAGATGACCCCATTTCAAAGGTGCAAAATCTATCTTAATTTTGGTTAGGAAAGCAATATATGTATGATTTATAATGAAAAGGTTTTTTTTTTTTCCCCCCTCCGGAACGTCACACACACAAAAGTAATCCCCGTGTTCATATTAAGGAAACACGGTGTATAAATAACCCTTCAAGTGCACCTCAAGGAAATGATCTGTCTTTCAAGGTTTCAGAGAATCCAGTTCATGGCCGGGCGCGCGGCGGCTCACGCCTGTCATCCCAGCACTCTGGGAGGCCGAGGAGGGAGGATCGTTTGAGCTCAGGAGTTCGAGGCCAGCCTGAGCAAGAGCGAGACCCCGTCTCTACTAAGAATAGAAATAAATTAGCTGGACAACTGAAAATATACAGAAAAAAATTGGGCGTGGTGGTGCATGCCTGTTGTCCCAGCTACTTGGGAGGCTGAGGCAGGAGGATCCTTTGAGCTCAGGAGTTCAAGACCGGCCTGAGCAAGAGTGAGTCCCCGTCTCTACTAAAAATAGAAAGAAATTAGCTGGACAACTGAAAATATATAGAAAAAAGACACACTAGGACTGAGATTTAAGCCTTTAGACTGTGAGGTCTGTGATTTCTCACTTGATTAAACCATGTCTTGTGAAAATTGCTCAGGTGCATAAGCCGGGCGTGGTGGCGCATGCCTGTAGTCCCAGCTACTCGGGAGGAGGCTGAGGCAGGAGGATCGCTTGAGCCCAGGAGTTGGAGGTTGCCGTGAGCGAGGCTGACGCCACGGCACTCACTCTAGCCCGGGCGACAGAGTGAGACTCTGTCTCAAAAAACAAAGGAACCGTTTGTGTCACGAAAAAGCACACAGAAGGACGTCAATAAGTTGCTTGGTGTATTTCTTTGGTTTTTGGCTGGGTGTGCCGTGTTCCTAAGAGTTCCTCCAAGAACGTGGAGATGGGATGTGAGGAGCTAAGGACACCTGAGTGGAAGAGCAGCTGGTTCCAGACCGGCTGGGTGTCTGGCCCTAACAGGATGTTGCAGTATTTGGGATTTTTGTGCTGAACACCAATTAGGAAAATTTCAGCGTGATTTGCATGTTGAGTATACACATTCCTCGGGCTTGTTCTGTCCATTACTCTTGCCAAGCTGTGGCCATTGTTTGAAAAGAAAGGAAGGGAGAAATAACGATGACACAGACACAGAACGCCCTAAAAATAACACACGTGAGATAATCACATGTATGTAAAATGTATATGCAAGCAAATACATTGAATGTTCACACATATGTACCATCTTGTTATTTTTTAATGAATTTTTAGAGTTTAGGTTTACAGAGTGTGAGCAGAGAATGGTTCCCATGTATACCTCCTCAACCCCTCCCATGTGTTTTATAATAAACAAAAAAATGTATTCTATCTGCTTTGCTTATTTTGAATTAATTTAAATCTGGGGAGTGTTAGCATAGAAAGAGCTCCCTTCAAACTGTCTTTACGAGGAAACCCAGTGCTTTGTACTCATCCGTGATTTTCAGATGACAGTGAGCACAGCAATCACCTGGAGGCTTGTTAAAAATACAGCACTCTGGCCGGGCTCACGCCTGTCATCCTAGCGCTCTGGGAGGCCGAGGTGGGAGGATCGCTCAAGGTCAGGAGTTTGAAACCAGCCTGGGCAAGAGCGAGACCCCCGTCTCTACTAAAAATAGAAAGAAATTAATTGGCCAAGAAATATATATATAGAAAAAATGAGCCGGGCATGGTGGCGCATGCCTGTAGTCCCAGCTACTCGGGAGGCTGAGGCGGGAGGATCGCTCAAGGTCAGGAGTTTGAAACCAGCCTGGGCAAGAGCGAGATCCCGTCTCTACTATAAATAGAAATTAATTGGCCAACTAATATATATAGAAAAAATCAGCCGGGCATGGTGGCACAGGCCTGTAGTCCCAGCTACTCGGGAGGAGGCTGAGGCAGGAGGATCGCTTGAGCCCAGGAGTCTGAGGTTGCTGTGAGTGAGGCTGACGCCACGGTACTCACTCTAGCCCGGGCGACAGAGTGAGACTCTGTCTCAAAAAAATAAAAGAAAAAGAAAATACAGCACTCTGATTTTGTAGATCTGAGCCAAAAAGAAACTGTATTTTGAACATAGTACCTGGTTGCTTCTGATGCCATAGGTATATAAACTATATTTTGAGAAACACAGAGCTAGTAGAAATCTCTCTTGAAAGTGTTTCCCATATCAGTGTTTCCACCCACAGATAGGTCTGCTGTTTCTTAAAATTAAAAAAAAAATAAAGATTCAGTATTCTTTTTCAATCCTGTCAAATGTTGTCAGCATGGAAAATGATGTTAATGTCATAGCTAATTTATCAGCTGATGTACACAATAAATTGAGAGTTAAAAAGAGCATTTAAAAAAATCTCATATACCATTCACTTAAGAGCCAAAATGAGAAAAAAATGTCATCAAAGCATCCCAATAGAAGATATAATGTTGATCATTAATACTTTGCATATACTGTATATATGAACATTTTTTTGGTAATACACATATTAATGCACTATGTCTTCTTTTGTGGGTTTTTTTTTTTTTTTTGGTGCCTGGGCTAGAGTGCCGTGGCGTCAGCCTCGCTCACAGCAACCTCCAACTCCTGGGCTCAAGCGATCCTCCTGCCTCAGCCTCCTCCCGAGTATCTGGGACTACAGGCATGCGCCACCACGCCCGGCTAATTTTTTCTGTATGTTTTTAGTTGTCCAATTAATTTCTATTTTTGGTAGCGACGGGTGTCTCGCTCTTGCTCAGGCTGGTTTCAAACTCCCGACCTCGAGCAATCCTCCTGCCTCGGCCTCCCAGAGTGCTGGGATGACAGGCGTGAGCCACCGTGCCTGTACCAGATTCTTAACTAGGTAACTCACAGGCTTCATTTGCACGGTTGTCTCTTTTATAACCAAAGAAAACTTTGCGTTCTGATGCTTTAATGATTTTGAACGATTTGTTGACAGACCTGAACCCACCAAGCAGTTTCTTGAAAGCTCAAGTAAAGGAAGGGTGTGAGTGTCGTTCTCTATAGCTACCTCATTTCCCTGAGAATAAGACAGGGTCTTCTATTTATTTTTCCTCAAGAAGACACCCTAGGGCTGATTTTCAGAGGATGTGTTGTTATTTTTTTTTAAGTACGGTACAGCCATCCGCATTGATTTAAATAGAGTGAAGTCGTCGTCTTCTGGAACATCATCCTCACTCTCCAGACCCCGAATCCCATCCTGAATGTCTTGGGACTCTGTTTCCTTTAGAGCCACCGGCCCCGATCTCTCCTGTCGAGCACTAGAGCTCTCACGGGGCGCATGAGGGCTGCTCGTGTTCTTTCCCGCTCCGCGACGACACGCATGGGTTGTGCAGATGCGCTGCGCAGCCACGCCCGTCACTAGGGCTGATTTTCATGGCCACGCCCACCACGGGCTGATTTTCATAGCCACGCCCACCACCAGGGCTGATTTTCATAGCCACGCCCATCACCAGGGCTG
The DNA here is from genome assembly GCA_008750895.1 of Mirza zaza. Classification (NCBI taxonomy): domain Eukaryota; kingdom Metazoa; phylum Chordata; class Mammalia; order Primates; family Cheirogaleidae; genus Mirza; species Mirza zaza. The sequence goes on along the minus strand of VSMD01019981.1, from coordinate 48,396 downwards.
ATTTTCATAGCCACACCCACCACTAGGGCTGATTTTCATAGCCACGCCCTTCACTAGGGCTGATTTTTGGGGTAGGGCTTCTATTGCGCACGTGCTTAGACATCCTGCTGGGGCTTGTTTGATGGGGAGGGCTTATTTTGGGGGAAACACGGTAGTACAAGTTTATTCACACCATCAACAATCCTTGCTTTGGTCTTTCCAGGATTATGCTTAGGCAAAAAGCAGTCAGTCCATTCAGAAACAAAACAAAACAAAACATAAGTTGTCCTGTGTGGAAAAATCAATGCCATTACAAAAAGCAACGCCGGAGGTTCCCACAATTTCAGTGTTTCCAAATCCATTGCTGCAGCTAAATCAGCATTACCCTAGAACCACTTAAGAACATGCTAGTCTATGCCCCAAGGCAATATTAGTGTTGTTATTTATTTTACTTTCATTATCTACATAGGGGCAGTGTAATACCGAGTAGGGTCGCTATATATCATTCTGCCTTCTCCGGGTACAAAACTGGGGAAAAAGGATGGAATGGAAACAAACACAGCCAGTCAGTAAACAACACTGCAAAAGTCAGATATCATTTCTTATTTTCTGATTGCTCTAACTCCCATCACCCAGTTTCGAGAAGCAGGAAGTCAACGTGCCGGGGTGCTGGGAGACAAATCACTCAGGTAAGCTGAGGCCGCTCCTTCTGCTTCTCCATCTGCTCAGCTGTTAACACAAAGACATATGGACAAAAGCTCAAGGAAAACATGGAATATTTCATCGGCAAGATTATGCGGCCCTAGAGACAGATGTTAGAAGGCTGTAATATTTTAAAATAAAGAGAGATAAACACATTGCTTGAGAGGAAAGAATAAAACAGTTTTAGGGTTAAGAGAGAAAATTAAAAAGGAAAAAAAAATAGGAGAGGTGAAAAGATAGATCGTATCATGTTGTATTGGCACATGAAGTTGCAAATCCTTTTTATGTAGGGGAAAACAAAACTTTTATATCTGCCTCAGGCAGTCATTTACCATTAGGCAGACATTCTCAGAGTGCATTGGGGTAGATTTGTAAGAAGCGCTTAGCAGGGATGATTATGATTACAGAGAACAGATTTATCTCTTGTTATTAGACGGTTAATGTTAGGGCTTGGACTTAAATCCGTATATATTAGTTTTCGTAAGAATTTAAACATGAAAAACGTCACCTACTTTGGTAATTCACATTCAGTAAACATGAAAACAACACTAAGCCACGACAGCTCCAGATTTATCTAGTGACTTCCACTGCAGAGGTCTAAGCACTTTGTCTCCGCTTATTTCTACTGGAGAAAGATAATAAAAAGGGGTTATAATTGTAGGTATTACAAATATTTACGTTTGACTCACGGTTGCGCGGATGGAGCTAACATTTTTAAACAGCAGATTCTCAACATTTTTCCGAAAGTTTTCTGAAATTGTAGTGTTTCTGTAACTAAAACGCAGTCATTGATAGGAAAGGGGAAGGAACTCTGGCTTTGAATGCAAACAGACTTGGGTTCAGATCCTGGATGTTCACTTCACTTCTTTGAGCTTCAGTTCCCTCGTTTATGAAACGGGGAATAATAATAATAACAACGTCTACTTCAGGAGGTTGCTTTGAGAGGAGTAATAATAGTAAGAATAAAGGTTACAACATCGGGCATGAACATTACAGGTGACTTGATGAATGGAAATTTACATCATTACACACACAAAAAACACAAACGGACACAAACAAGCCGATTAGAGATTCCAATTTAATTACTGGTTGTCCTTTTCTTAAATCTCCAAGTTCTGATTGCATACTTAGAAGCCCCTTGTCCCCTTCATCCAGGGGGAAGGGGACAAAGAATCGTCCTCAAGAATGTGGGGGGAGGGACAGGAAAACGGGGGGGGGGGGGGGGAGCTCCCGGAGAGAAGAAGAGGAAGGACAAAACCTCTGCCAGAAGGGAAGAGGAATGTAGGGGTGTGTGTGGGGGGTATGAGGTCTGACTTGATGGCCCCGGCTACCCCCTCCAGGAGGAAAGCCCGGGTGATGATGGCAAAGACCGAAACCTCGGGAAGCTTCGAGAATCCGGCATTTCTGGGGAGGAGAACAGTTTTGCAGGACGACAACCACACCCAACAACACAGGACGGCCACACACAAAAACAGAACGGGCTGCGGGCCAGCAGGTCGAGGGAGGTTCTGTGGTCCGTGGGCGGCAGGTCTGTGGCTCCCTCAGCTCCCGGGCCGCGGGCTCCCACGTGCAGGTGTCGGTGGCTGCCGTGGACAGTCGAGAGCGACAGGCCATCGGGGCCGCTTGTGCGCCAAGGAGCAGACGACCGGCCGAGCCGGGGTTCGGAGGGGAGGTGCGGTCCGGGCACGAGGCCCCCCAGTGCTGTCTGAGAAGTGAGAGAGAGAAGAAGAAAAAAGAGCGAGTGAGCAAGGGAAGGGTTACGGGCTCTGCCAGCTCTGGGGGGAAAAATTACATATATATATATTGATCTAATCGACAACAGGCTGCAGCTGCACGCTTCCCAGCGCCGTCTGGACCGGATGCATCTCCAGTGGAAGTCAGTGAGATTCAGATCACTGCACGGAGATCCACCCAACACCTGGTGCTACCTCTCCTCCCCACCGTGGGACAAACCAACTTTTCCTAAGAGGGAGGAAGGAGAATGCTGGAAGACTGAGATTCACGCAGAAGGATCTATTACTACAGACCTCACGGAAACGCGAGATGACGTTGCTCGCCGTCTTTACGATTCTACCCTATCCTACGCTCCACTCCCAAGAAGATGTATTCCAATTCTAAGGAAATGAAAGGCCTTTTTAGCCCTTGATAAGTTAGATGCAAAGTGTCCAATTCTATATAATCAATATTCTCCTTCTGTGGACCTGGGCAGGAAGCCAAAATACCCCAATTGAAAGTACCCTAATTACATCAGCCAACAAGAAGTAGTGTCTTATATATACATTAGTTTTCTCTCCTTTCCTTTTAAAAATTATGACATGGGTAGATGATTTGGGAGGTTCATTCATTCAATAAAATATTTACTGGGTACCTACCATGAATGAATAATGTGATAGGCATTAAGGAAACAAAGATAAATGAGACACAGACCCTATCTTTAATAAGTGAAAAAGGTTTGTGTGACGCGTGAATGGAATATTTAAGTTAAAGAAAGGCCAAGAGGATTGCTGCCCAATTTGACTGCAAACGAAACAACAGCAGAACCCCAAAACTGTGAAGATCGTGATCTTTTCTCATTTATCTTACGCACACACAAGTAATAAGATAGAGGTTGACTATTATGCCCAGAGCAGTTCAAAAGCATTTTCATACAAAACCGCCATTCCAGAAAAGTCTGTTTCCAGAATAACGGGGAAATCAAGTTGCAGGAGGCAACATTATGCAAAATCTTATTTCTTTTAAAGTAAGTTGGCTACAACAGAAGAGGAAGAAGCTGTGGAGGAAGGCGTCAGAAAGACTATCATCACCACCTCCTTCAATTTGTCATGAACACTGTTAATACAGGTGTGCAGAAGAAGTTATACACTATAAAAACTAAACATTACATAGCTGTTTTAGTTATCTCAGTAAATACTGCTTGAAAATTTTAACAAACCTAAAAGCCACATGACACTGTAATAAATGCTCTACAATAGTTTGTTGTTTGAGGGTATGGACATTTTTCATTAAGATCCCCTTTCAAATATGAATATTACCACCCTTAACTTTCTTTTCTTTTACTTATTCACTTACTATGAGTTTTTGTTTCTTTTTTTATTTTATTTTAGCGTATTATGGGGGTACAAATGTCAAGGTCACGTATATTGCCCTTGCCTCCCTCCCCGCTCGAGTCAGAGCTTCAAGCGTGCCCATCCCCAAACGGTGCACATCTCACTCGTCGTGTCTGTGTACACCCATCCCCTTCTCCCCTCCCACCTGCCCGACACCCGACAGATGTCACTCCTGTGTGCCCACTCAGGTGCTGATCCGTTCATGCCAGTTTGCTGGTGAGCACACGTGGTGCTTGTTTTTCCATTCTTGGGACACTTCCCTTAGCAGGATGGGCTCCAGCTCCAGCCAGGAATATAAAAGAGGCGCCGGATCACCGCTGTTTCTTAAGGCTGAGTAGTGCTCCGTGGTGTGCACAGACCACGTTTTATTCACCCTTCTTAGTCTGTTAAATTCCAATTTTTACATTACCAGGTTTTGTTAAAGGTGGGCTACTGAAGCCTGAGAAATAGATGCACAATTGCCAAGATGACCTTATGAACACAAAACAGAACTTTATAGCTAAGTTACTTAAAAAAAAAAAAATCCTATGTTCTGAAGACATTAATCAATAGAAATGACGTTGAAGAATATTTTCAGAAGGCTTTTTTACCCTGATTCTTTGAACCACTGTCCGTTCACAGAATTCTCCACCTTCTACCTTCTTTACCTCTTCTCTTATAAAGCTCATTAGATTTTATATACCGAAGCATACAGTACATAATTTAGGAAAAGCCTGTTTTTATTAGCTACTTCCGACGAAGCCGGTATTTCAGTCATCCCAGACATTACATCACACGCTGATTGAAGGGTGACATTGTCAGAGATGATAAATAACTCAGCAAATGGTTATCTATCTGATTAGTATTTCAAAAACAATGTCTCGTCTCTCCCCAACCCCCTTTTTTGTCTTTATGGAGTGCAACTGCATTTTGAAATCTATGGTTTCTGGCATATCTGGGTTAAGGTTACACTAGGAATTTACCAGACCTGTCAGTCTCTAACTTTCTTCCATATTTCACTGTATCATTCCAGTTATAATTAGTTGTCTGGTAAAATTAAGAACAGTCTATTTCAGTGAACGCTCATGCGAACATCTAACAACTTCTTGTCTCGGTGACAGCTTTAGCGACAGAAAAGAATGAACCAGAAAGGGGGAAAATCGCTGAAGGAACCGGGGTCAGCTCGGTACTGCCAGCTCAAGCGAAAAAATTGCGGAAGGTTCTGCGTTTGTTTTCATTTTTTGTTGTTAATCGTGGAGCTCGCACATTTCTTGCCAGGCCACGTAGGCAGCGGCGTGTGATGGCAATCCTGCCTCAGCCGGCGTGCTCTGAACTGACCTGTCTTGGTCCCTGCGGCCCCCTGGAAACTTCTCCGCTGATGAGCGTCGATTCGGCTGAACGCTCTGACGTTCGTCGGCTTGTCAGCGGAAGCTATTTTAATCATGAAGATGCATCTCTCCTTCCAAGACTGCAAACTGTTGCTGCTCGCACGCGACACTCCGTCATTTGATTACCGGGGAGAAGAGAAGAAACCTTGAAGAGTCGCTATCACTACAGATCTTATCGAGAGAGCTGAAATTTACGGAATATTTAACCGTGCGTGCGTAAGGAGTCCTGGCTTCTAGATTTACACGGATCGTGTCATTTAATCCTTACCTGTGAAACAGAGTGACAGCGCCTAACCCCAAAGGAATACTGGGAAGAGTAAACGAGACACGTTGTAAACAGCCCTTAGAGCAGCACCTGTGACATAGAGAGTTCTCACGGTGTTACTGGCAATTTTTGTGACCGTTTCTCAGATGAAGACAATCAATTCTCCTCCCTCCAATATCAGGCGTCCTCAAACTCCGGCCTGAGGGCCACACGTGGGCCGCCTGGCACATGTATCCGGCCCGCCGGGTGTTTTTGCCGCCGCTGCCTGTCCTGCTCAGCAGCCGACTCGTCCCGGGCCCGCAGTGCGCACTCTCCAACGGTCTGGGGGACAGTGAGCTGGCCCTCCTGTTTAAAAAAGTTTGAGGACCCCTGCAGTCCTACTCACCTGGTCACTCCCAATTTTGCAATTAACTCTCTCTGCTGCCCAGACTCAAAAGTTGGAGAGATAAGGGAAAATGAAAACTTCTTTCTCTCAGGACATTTTCCTGTAGGCATTTAAACGTCAGCTCCACAGGAGGGAGCATCACAACTGCGGCAGGGTAATCCTTTTGTAGTCTGAGCCTTTTTAATTTCTTTTTTCCCCCCTGCTTTCTTTCTCCACTGTAGCCGTTTCCCATTTAGGCAGCCAGCCCTGGGTTCTGGCGAATCCCCGGTCGGATGGGACGGAAGTGAAGCCTTAGACACTGTCTGGGGGGTTTCAGAGGACGGGGGTCACTTTTTCCAGGCTCCGATGAGAAGCGTAGTGGCGGCAAGGGGACAGAAACCCACGGGTCACCATGCCCAGGTCTGTGCGAGAGCAGAAGAAATGTGTGTCGTGTGTTTACACGGACGGCCTTGGGTATCCTTGCAGAGTTCGCTGTGTCGTGCCTGGAGGGAGAACGGAGTGAGCCCCTGCTCCTGGCTGGGTGTGGAGACAGAACTTCCCGCAGTCTGGAGACCCGTGAAGGCGCTCCCTACTGTGGCAGGAACTATGCTGTAAGGTCGCCTACACTCCTTCTTTTCCCCCGTGGGGAACAAGCTGCCACGTTTCCCAGCCTCCTCTGCGCTGAGCTGGGGCAATGGGACTGACTTTAAAAACCTCTGTGAACCACTACCTGCAACTCTTTTGACTGGGAACACAGTCTCGGATGCATGGTGTTAGCGATATGCGTGACTCTGTCACCGACAAAAATCACACGTGTTTTCACGTCGTAGCTATTGAGGGTACCGCGAATGTCATTTATACTCAAATTTGCTTCGAGATAACATTAGTTATTAGACCCGCTGCTAGAGTTTTCATTTCATATGCTACTAAACACATATTACTACAACAAAAATATATATAAAAAAAGACTTTGGTAACTAATCTCAGTAAAATTGTTTTCCTTTGTTAATCCCATATAATTTTTACAACTTTTATTTTATTTTTATTTATTCATTCATTCTGAGACAGAGTCGCACTCTGATGCCCAGGCCAGAGTGCCGTGGCATCAGCCTAGCTCACAACAACCTCCAACTCCTGCCTCAGCCTCCCGAGTAGCTGGGACTACAGGCATGCACCACCATGCCTGGCTAGTTTTTTCCATATATTTTTAGTTGGCCAATTAATTTCTTTCTATTTTTAGTAGAGACGGGGTCTCGCTCTTGCTTAGGCTGGTTTTGAACTCCTGACCTTGAGCGATCCTCCCCCCTTAGCCTCCCAGAGTGCTAGGATTACAGGCGGGAGTTACCACGCCCGGCTGTAATCAGTCTTTTTAAAAATACTTTTTAGTGGCTTCTTAGTATTAATTAATAAATACAATAGTTGTTTTTGCTGTTTAACTTTTCATGTGAATTTTCACATATTCAAAATAGCTTAAGGAACCCCTAAGCACCCATTTCCAAAATTCAACAATTATATGTTATCATTTTTATTTCTCCTCCAACATTTTTTTTCCTTTTGCTAAAGTATTTTAAAGCAAATCCTACCCATCATGTTATTTCAGTATGTATCTCTAATGCATGAGGACTTTAAAACACAATACTACTGCCATTTTGCTCACCTAAATTATTACTAATTCCTTAATAGAATATACTCTGTGTTCCTATTTTGCCTGTCTCAAAAATGTCTTATACTGGGTTTGTTTGAATCAGTATCTGAATACTGTCCATAATAGTTAAGTTTGGTTAATATATCTGTAAAGTGTGTTTTAATAGAAAATTCTTTTTTTTTTAACATGACATTTGTGAAGAAGCAAGGTCATTTGTTCTGTAGAAATTCCCTCATTCTGGATTTGGCTGTTTCCATCATGGTCTAGCTTAATAAGTCCTTCTGTTTTCTATAAAAATGGTAGCTCGATTTCATACATACATATAATTTTCTTTTGGCAAGAGTATTTTATAGGTGGTGCTGTGCCTTCATATTGCATTAGAAGGTGTGTAACAGTTACCCTTGTGTTTAGTGATGTTAAGATTGAATGCTGTCTTCAACTGTCGTGGGCCTGATCCACCACCATAAAATGCTCCAACTTTCCCCTAACAGTGTTTTAACCATTGGTGGCTATTGGCTCGATCCAGTTATTTCAGCAAGAGTTGCAAAACAGTGATTTTATAATTCCATCATTGAATTCTGCCAAGAAATTTCTTTCATCAACTACATGGTAACCCTTGAAATACAACTCGTCCTAAAAAAAAAAAAAAAAAACCAGGATAAATGCTTGTTTCTTTAACATGAATTTAATCTACTTTCAAGCATGAGCTTGGTGTCCTGTTAGCTCTTAAACTTCCAACAGAGAACCGTGAGTCTTCCTGGAACACACTCTACACTGCTCCCTAAGATCATCAGGTCATTTTCACTGTGAAACCTACCGTGTTTCCCCGAAAATAAGACAGGGTCTCATATTTCTTTTTCCTCAAGAAGACACCCTAGGGCTGATTTTCAGGGGATGTGTTATTTTTTTTAAGGACGGTACAACCATCTACATTGATTCAAATACAGTGAAGTCGTCTTCTTCTGGAACATCATCCTCACTCTCCAGACCCCGAATCCCATCCTGAATGTCTTGCGACTCTGTTTCCTTTAGAGCCACCGGCCCCGATCTCTCCTGTCGAGCACTAGAGCTCTCACGGGGCGGATGAGAAGGGCTGCTCGTGTTCTTTCCCGCTCCGCGACCACACACATGGGTTGTGCAGATGCGCTGCACAGCCACGCCCGTCACCAGGGCTGATTTTCATAGCCACGCCCATCACTAGGGCTGACTTTTGGAGTGGGGCTTCTATTGTGCACATGTTTAGCCATCCTGCTGGGGCTCATTTTATGGGGAGATCTTATTTTCGGGGTAGGGCTTCTATGGTGTACATGCTTAGAAATCCTGCTGGGGTGTACTTGATGAGTAGTTCTTATTTTTGGGGGGAACACGGTAGCAGGGCCAGAAGAATGGGATATGGGATTGGGCAGGCCAAGGCGCATGGTGCAGGGATTTAGAGAATAGCATGTAGGATTGTTTTTTTTTTTGAGACCGAGTCTCAGTTTGTTGCCCAGGCTACAGAGTGAGTGCCGTGCCGTCAGCCTCGCTCACAGCAACCTCCAACTCCTGGACTCAAGCGATCCTCCTGCCTCAGCCTCCTCCCGAGTAGCTGGGACTACAGGCGTGCGCCACCACGCCCAGCTCGTTTCCCCCCACGTATATATTAGTTGGCCAATTAATTTCTTTCTATTCATAGCAGAGACGGGGGTCTCGCTCTTGCTCAGGCTGGTCTCCAACTCCTGACCTCGAGCTAGCCTCCCGCCTCGGCCTCCCAGAGTGCTGGGATGACGGGCGCGAGCCACCGCGCGCGCCCAGCGCCCCCCATGGCCAGCACGCAAGGTTTAGGATTTAGGAGGAGGGGGGAGACAGGGTCAGGCAAAGAGAGACTACCTGGAGCCGGCTCTAGGATGCGGAATCCGCGTCTTCCGAGCTGTCCCGGGCGTCCGTGCTCCCCGGGGACCCGCGGCGGGGCTCTCCGCCGTCACTGCCGCTGTCCTCCGGGGCCGGGTCCCCGTCTCTCCGCCGTGGCCGGTGCGGCGGTGGCCTCCGCTCGCAGGCGACCTCCTCCTCCTCCTCCTCTTCTTCTTCTTCGCCTTCGGACCCAGGCGCCCGCGGCGGCGCCGCCGCCTCCCCGCAGCAGCCGGGCTCCCCGCAGCACCCGCCCTCCTTCTTGAGCTCCAGCCGGCGCCTCAGCTCCTCGGCCATGGGCGACAGGTCCCGCCGCATGGCGTACGCGTCCTCCCCGTCCGCGTAGTACCGGGGCTCCACCTCGCTCACCTGGAAGTTGAGCGTGTTGGCGTACAGGTGCAGCGCCGCGCGGTTGCTCTTGCGCACGTGCAGGGACACGTACTTGGCGCCGAAGTTCTCGATCATGGCCCGGCAGGCCTGGTCCATGAGCTTCTGGGCCAGGCCGAGGCGCCGGTGCGAGCGCTTCACCGCCAGCGACGTGATGTGCCCGTGGGGGGCGTCGTCCGGGTCCTCCTCCATCTTGGCCAGCACGTAGCCCACGATCTTGCGCTGCTCGTCCTCCGCGATGTAGGACAGCTGCGGCCACGACAGGCCGTGGTAGAAGTAGTACTTCATCTGGTAGTTCTCCGGCAGGCACAGCAGGTTGCAGTGCTGCATGTTCATCAGGTCGTCCGGGCGCGCGCTGCGGATGTTCATGGCGGCGGGGACGGGGGACGAGGAAGGGGAGGAGGAGGAGGAGGAGGAGGCGGCCAGGAGGCCTGCGGCGGTGGCGGGCGACCGGGGACACGAAGAAGCGAGCCCTGCAGGGGACACCGCCTTCCCCCGGGAAGGAGGTGGGCCGCACGGAGGGAAAGCAGGACGGCGGGAAGCACGGGAGGAAAGGAGAAGCGGAAGTGGAGGGGCGCTTCCGGAAGTGCGTCACCTCACGCCAGCCAATGAGGCTTGCGCTTCCTTGTGCGTGCCGGGGGTGCACGTGAGGTTAGAGGGTAGGGGGAGAGGCGTTCCGCCGTGAAGTTATTTGGATGAGAGCGTTCGACCCGGTGCTGGTGGCAGTCCTGTTTCCCTTTTTAGCTTTGATCTTTGGGGGATACAGGCAGGGAGGACGAGGAGATGGAGGAGGTCATGCGGCCTACGGCGGGCGAACAGGGACACGAACAAGCGGCCCCTGCGAGGGGACACCGCCTTCGCCGGGGAGGAGCTAGGCCGCAGGGAGGGAAAGCAGGATGGCGGGAACCACGGGAAGAAAGGAGAAGCGGAAGTGGAGGGGCGCTTCCGGAAGTGCGTCACCCCATCCCAGCCAATGAGGCTTGCGCTTCCTTGTGCGTGCCGGGGGTGCACGTGAGGTTAGAGGGTAGGGGGAGACGCCTTCACCAGGAAGTTATTTGGATGAGAGCGTTGGACCCAGTGCTGGTGGTGTTGCTGTTTCCCTTTTTAGCTTTGCTCTTTGGGGAACATGGCGGGCAGGGAGGAGGTCACACGGCCTGCGACCGGGGACACGAACCGACCCTTGCAAGGGGACGCCGTCTTCCCCTGGGGGTGAGCTGGAGTGTCGAGCTGGACCTCACGGAGGAAGGCAGGTTGGCGGGAAGGTGTAATGAAGCCAGAAGCGGAAGTGGAGAGGCGCTCCCGGAAGTTCGTCACCCCACCCCAGCCAATGAGGTTTGCGCTTCCTTGTGCGTGCTGGGGTGCACGTGAGGTTAGACGGTAGGGGAGGGAGGCGTTTGCCGTGAAGTTATTTGGATGACAGCATTCGACCCAGTGCTGGTGGTGTTCCTGTTTCCCTTTTTAGCTTTGCTCTTCGGGGGACATGGCTGGCAGGGAGGACGAGGAGGAGGCGGCGGCGGCCAGGGGCCCTGCGGTGTGCGACCGGGGACACGAAGCGACCCTTGCAAGGGGACACCGTCTTCTCGGGGTGGGGGTGAGCTGGAGTGTCTGGCTGGACCGCTCGGAGAAAGGGAGGATGGCGGAAAGGCGAGATGAAGCGAGAAGCGGAAGTGGAGCGGCACTTCCGGAAGTGCGCCACGTCATCCCAGCCAATGAGGTCTGCGCTTCCTTGTGCGTGCCGGTTGCTCGTGAGGTTAGACTAGAGAGTAGGGAGAGAGGCGTTCGCCAACATATTATTTGGGTGGGACCGTTCAACCCTGCGCTGCTACTGTTTCCTTTTTCTTAGCTTCGCTCTTCGGGGCGGGGAGGGGAACACCTGAATGAGCTTTGGCAAACGGGACAAACCCATAAGACCGGAACTTAAGATCTGAAAACCGGAACACCACACCCCGGAAGCCCCACTTCTGTCCCTGTGCCGGTCCCCACGCTATGACGCGTCTCCAGAGCGACGGTCACCTGGACGCGCAGTAAACGGTCCCTGTGCAAATGGAGTCAGCGCGTGCCTCCTTTATGTTTCAGTGTTTTTTTCCCCCCCCCCGCTATTTGCGACTTCCAGCCCCTTGTGTGTAGCGTGGCGGGTTCTGTGTCCTTTCCGCCCAAATGCATCACAGTTCTTTCCTCCGTCCTGATGGTGGCGACCGTTTGGTTCTCCCTTACCTGTTCAGGTTTGATTCAAATGTCACCTTTTATGTGAGGCTTTCTCTGGCTTTGGGAAAAACGAACCACTCTATTTTGTGTGCGCCACTTTAACTCACGTTTATGTTTTCTGTGTATCTCACGCTTTGGTGTTTGTTTTTTTATTATTATTATTTATAATTTTTTTTTTAATCTTTTTTTTACTTTTTCTTTCCATGTTGCAGATGAAGACGCTTTGGTCTTAATTACTCTCCTCTGTGTCTCTTCAGGGCAACGTGAATCCTGCCCTATGGAAATGGTCGTTATTTTGGGGACTAGCGAATTTCGTGCTGCATGGTAGGTCTTGAGCGACTGATTGTGAAATGAATATCTCCTTGGGGGTATAAATGCAACAAGACAGGCTGAACAAATCCTTTCTTTATGAAGTCCAAATAAATTATTGTACGATCAATACTACTTTTTTTTTTTTTTTTAATGCAGTGCTATCCGTGATTATTGTGTAGAGTGTGCAGTGAGAAAATAATGATGGTACTTATGCTACACCACTTTCTACACTTGGCAGTATTTGTGTGTCTTTTTTTCCATTTTAGGGGGCGCTGGGACGAGCAGGGTGGCCGAGCATTCTAGAACATGTCTTTGGTCAGCACAGGTGTGCATTTATCCGGGGTGAGAATTGCCGGGTCAGAGGATGTAAGGATGTTACAACTTTTGCAAATACTGCCAGACAACGCTTCAAAGTGGTTGCTCTCCATTGTGGTCAGCAACGTTTTGGCATTTCCCCATCTTTTTCATTTTAGCCACCCTTGTGGGGAGGTGGGAGTATGGCATGGCGGTTTTATTTGCATTTTATTGTTGCATTTTGCATTCCTCTGATGGCTGGTGAAGTTGAGCACCTTTTAATATATTTATCAGCCATCCACCTCCTCTTTTGTGAAATGGCTGCTCAAGTTGTTTTTGGTTTTGGTGTGTTTTTTCCTTTCATTTTTATATGAAGTTGTGTGTGTCTTTTTCACGTTATTTTTGTTTGTTTGTTTGTTTTTGAGACAGAGTCTCACTCTGTTGCCCGGGCTAGAGTGCCGTGACGTCAGTCTCGTTCTTAGCAGCCTCAAACTCATGACCTTGAGCGATCCTCCTGCCTCAGCCTCTTCCCGAATAGCTGGGACTACAGGCATGCACCACCATGCCCAGCTAATTTTTTCTATATATTTTTAGTTGTCCAGCTAATTTCTTTCTATTTTTAGTAGAGACAGGGTCTCACTTTTGCTCAGGCTGGTTTTGACTCCTGACCTCGAGCAATCCTCCCACCTTGGGCTCCCAGAGTGCTAGGATGACAGGCATGAGCCACCTCGCCTGGCTGCTTTTACATCTTATATTTAGATCTACGATCCATTGGAATTTAGTTCTGTGTATGTTGCAAGGTGGCAGTATAGTTATTTTTTTTTTCCCCGTGTGGCTTTCATTATATCCTCTAGGAATTTGAGTTAATGTAAACAGGAGGTTTATATAGTTCTTGCATTGTATTAGAAAATAAAGCAGATCAAAGAGCCACTTTCTGTAAAATATTTAGTAATACGTGGGATGCAAGGTAGCAAAAAGGTGAAGTTGGGAATGACAGGAATAGAAGGGTAACACCGTGGCATGTTCTGCTTGAAGATCTCATGAAAGTTGTCAGAATCGATATGGATACAGCAAGGAACTTTGCCTGAAAAGAAAAAAAAAGAAGAAAAAAAAATAAGAAAACAGAAAAACAAAACAAAGAATCGATATGGAGAGATTTGCGTTGCAAACCCTGACAAAGCTAGGAAAGCCATGAAGGGAAGGTTGTCCTGCAGGAATGCCTAACGATGAGACTGTCACAAAAGACCTGCAAAAACCACAAATCTTGCAGAAAGACCACCACAACCTTACACAAAAAAAGTCCTTTGCGAAGAGTTATCCCTGGCAACTGCCTATCCAACCCTGAACTGTTGTTGATCCTTGTAGCCAAGAATAATTACTTCAAAACAATTATATAATTCACTTCATTTTTCCTTTAAAAACCTTTGTCTTTTCTGCTGAAATTTGGCCAAGGAAAGAAAAAAATTTAAGAAATTAAAAATTAACAAAAAAGAAAAGGGAAAAAAAATCCAAAAAAACCCCAAAACACCTTTGTCTTCCTTTACCTCATCAACTATGCACATAGCTTACTATGGCATTCATATTCCCATTGCAATGCCCGTTCCAGAATAAATATCATTTTCTCTGAGAGCCCCTCTCTGTTTTTTAGGGTGACAGTCTTTAAAATTGTGAATATTTCCAAAAGGTTTCTTGCATTGCCAAATGGATGGAGTTGTGATGGATTATTTTAAGCATTTTCCTAAAGTATACGGATGACTCAGCATTAGGATTGATCCAGAAGTACAATCTTACTTGATTTCAAGATAACTTGATTTCAGGATGATGTGTATAAACAGTCATGGGATGATTATTATTGTATCTGGGAGAAGACTTCGGCAGGGTTCAGAGAGACAAACAGCACTTGCTTTGGTTCTTCCTTGTCTTTTCAGATTTGATTCAAATGTCACCTTTTATGTGAGGCTTTCTCTGGCTTTGAGAAAAATGAATCACTATCTTATTTGTGTGCCACTTCAAATCATATTTGTGTTTTCGTGTATTTCACGCTTTGGTCTTTTTTTTATAATTTTTTTAAATTTTTTTTTTTTTCTTTCCATTTTGCGGATGAAGACGCTTTGGTCTTCATTACTCTCCTCTCTGTTTCTTCAGGACATGAATCCTGCCTTATTAAAATAGTTATTTTAGGGACTAGCAGATTTCATGCTGCATGGTAGGTCTTGAGTGACTGAGTATGACATGAATATCTACTTGGGGTTAGTGTAAATACAATAAGACAGGCTAAACAAATCCTTTCTTTACGAAGTCCAAATAAGTTGTACGATTATACTACATATTTTTTTGTGTAATGCTATCCATTATTATTGTGTAAAGTGTGTAATGAGAAAACATGATGGCACGTATGCTACACCACTTTCTATACTTAGCAGTGTTTTCACTGACCAGATGCATTATCTGCCAAGTGCTATCATGTCTAAGCTACTCAGAGATTTGCAGATCATTTTAATTACCCTAAAAGAAAAGTAAATTGCACATCATTGAGCCATCAGTTTGCAGTTCTAAATTTCTCTTTTATGTCTTGGGAAATGAGTTGGTCGTTATCTATTGTACTAATGTTCATGTCTGACCTTTCACCTGCCAGTTATGTTTCTCGGATTTCATTGCCGACTGGCTTCCAGTGGATTTGGCCCGAGGGAGGCTGGGGAGGAAGGTATAGGAGAGAAGAAGAATGGAACAAGCTCTAGAGCCAGGAGTCCTCAAACTACGGCCCTTGGGCCACATGCGGGCATTTTTGCCTGTTTGTTTTTTACTTCAAAATAAGGTACGTGCAGTGTGTATAGGAATTTGTTCATAGTTTTTTTTTTAAACTAGAGTCCGGCCCTCCAACTGTCTGAGGGACAGTGAACTGGCCCCCTGTCTTAAAAAGTTTGAGGACCCCTGCTCTAGAGTATTTCTACCCAGTGAGCTCATCCTCAGTGGCCTCTTACAGTGGTGGTTGGTTTCCTCTTTGGGTTTAGTTCCCCACTAGACAACCTTGGCTGGGTTCTAGTTCCTCCCAGGTGACTCTGGCTTCTCGTCTCTGCAAATAAGACTTCTACCCTTTGTCACTCCAGCCTTACATGTGGTGGTGGCTTCTTCCTATAATTGCTAATCTTTCGGTGGCTTCGCCATCTCCTGTTGGTTTCTCAGCTCCTCCATTGCTCATTCCCTACATATTCAATTTCCTCCATTTAAACTACCTAGATTGGCCTACCTGCCTGGCCTCTGACTGATATAAGAATTATAGCAATTTGGCCCGGCCCAGTGGCTCACGCCTGTCATCCTAGCACTTTGGGGCGCTGAGGTGGGCGGATTGCTTGAGGTCAGGAGTTCGAAACTAGCCTGAGCAAGAGAGAGACCCCGTCTCTACTATAAATAGAAATAAATTAATTGGCCAACTAATATATATGCAAAAAATTAGCCGGGCATGGTGGCACATGCCTGTAGTCCCAGCTACTCGGGAGGCTGAGGCAGGAGGATTGCTGGAGCCCAGGAGTTGGAGGTTGCTGTGAGCTAGGCTGACTCCACGGCACTCACTCTAGCCCGGGCAACAGAGTGAGACTGTCTCAAAAAAAAAAAAAAAAAAAATTATAGCAATTGACTATTTGTGATGTAAATGTAAGTTTTATAACTAATTTTTCCAGTCCAATATATGAACCCTAAATACTCCAGACATTAATGAATGACATCATAAGGCAAAAAATATTCAGAGACAGTCATCAGTTCATGGTTCTTCAGTAGGAAAAGGGTGAACTTTTAGAATTTTACAGAATTTCTGGTGGCAAAAGGTAGCAAAAATCTGTTTGTTTCATGGCTTCCAGATCATTTCCAAGTAAATGTAACAGTTGTCTCTCCCTATGGGCCATCAGGAAGTCACCCACTGCAAGGGCTTTGGACATAGAAGTCACTGGTAATTAGTATTGTATCACTAGCCATCTGTGTACGAGTTCATAAATGCTATTCTCAGAAACATATATGGTAGTGAAGAGTGACAATGGAGAGGAAGGGATATAAAGATAGGGAGTAAACTGATATAGCTAAAGAGACCAGGTAGCTGGTCATTGTAAGAAGAAACTTGACTTCCACTTTTTCTTCAATCACTTACTTAACTGTGATCTTGGGCAAGCCACTTAACTTTTCCGGGCTCTCTGTTTTCTCCCATCGTGGGTGGAAGTCTATGAAATAACCTTACTCCTTTGGTTTTGAGATTAAAATGGGGTAATATACATGAGAACTTCATGTAAAGGGTGATTATTATTAGATGTATTGTTTTTTTTCATGGAAGAAGACATCTTGAAGCTTTGAAGGTGGTGATTGATAGATATTCTTTTAATCTTTTTCTTTTGGAGACAGAGTCTCGCTCTGTTGCCTGGGCTAGAGTGCCGTGGTGTCAGCCTCGCTCACAGCAACCTCAAACTCCTGGGCTCAAGCAATCCTCCTGCCTCAGCCTCCTCCTGAGTAGCTGAGACTACAGTCATATGCCACCATGGCTGACTAATTTTTTCTATATATTTTTAGTTGGCCAATTAATTTTTTTCTTTTTTTTTTTTTTTTTTTTTTTTAGTAGAGACGGGGTCTCGCTCTTGCTCAGGCTGGTTTCGAACTCCTGACCTCGAGCGATCCGCCCGCCTCGGCCTCCCAGAGTACTAGGATGACAGGCGTGAGCATAGATATTCTTGATGAGAACAAAAATCTTGGGCAAAGCAAAGAAATAATAGCAGGTGCAGAATAGCAGAAATTATGAATGGGTTTCAAAACAGTTGGATTAGGAAGAGTAGTCCTGGAATGATGAAAAGGAGATGGAACAATGGTCTCTGGCTTTTGAAAGGACACAAGAGGAGATAACTAATTTATCTCACATTTTCCCCATCTAAATCTTGTAATGTGTTCTGTTGTTTGTTATTTATAGGAGCAGCCTTCTTTAAAACCTCACTGACAGATTTTATTCCTGAGTCCCCTGGGAGCATTGGATATGACCAAATGCACTCGTCTATATTGTGAAGTGGGAGATAGTGATTAAGCCAGAGACATAAAGCCACGTGAGAAATTAGTCATAGAATTTTACAGAGAATCCAGGATGCCAAACTCCTACATAAATTGCTTTTGGTTTCCTGGCATACAACTGGTTGCCAACATTTATAAATGTTATTCCTTTATAATCTCCATTCTGCATGGTCTTGTCACTTTGATAGTTGGCTTAATTATTTGTGTGTGTGTGTGTGTGTGTGTGCGCGCGCGCGCGCGCCAAGGTTTAGTTGCTTAGAAAGTGATTTTCTTCCCCCCCCTCAAACTCAGGAACTTAATAAACCTTTTCAGTGATCATCTGTAGGGAAAATTCAGTTTTATCTTTCTAGTGTTTCCTTCAAAGCGAAGTTTTGTTTAACAACCATGCCTAATATGGTTTTATTGTTGGGTGGAACCACATGATGGTTTGGATCTTTGCTTGTTCTAAAATTCTGCAAATATTAGTCTAGCACAGATAAATTTTGCTCTCGTTGGAATAGGCTGGTGGGAGTCAAAAATACAGATGGATAGTGTAGTGACATAGCACTTTAATGTTAAGTTCGAATGCATTAAGTGACAATAATTTCCTTTAACTCTATGGAAAATCACTATGGAAATTTTTGCACCAAAAGGGGAGAATTGGTGGGTTCTCTTTTGCTCAGTCATGGTGATATAATTCTTTGTAGCAACTAATTTTTTTTATCTTTCTCAAGCCAAAGTAGTAACAGTTATACAGTACCACCCTGTTTGCACCCACTTCCCTAGTTCTAGGCTAGAATTAATTTGCAAAGTAGAAAGTTACAGGCTAACAGTGTTTACTAATTAAGGATTACATAGTAATCGTTTCTATCTGGTGATGGGAATTCTGATTTAACATTGCTTTGTTATAAGAGATACAAATGCGAGAGACATAAGTATATGCATCCGAAGTCTTATTGCAAAGTGTTTTACTGTCATGGGTTTAGGACAGTAGCCACTGTGGTCCCCATGATTCAGAACCGGCTTTGGGAAAGTAGAACCAGGCCGGGCGCGGTGGCTCACGCCTGTCATCCAGCTCTCTTGGGGGCCGAGGCAGGAGGATCGATCAAGGTCAGGAGTTCGAGAACAGCCTGAGCAAGAGCAAGATCCCGTCTCTACTAAAAATAGAAAGAAATTGATTGACTAACTAAAAGTATATATAGAAAAAAATGAGCCGGGCATGGTGGCGCATGCCTGTAGTCCCAGCTACTCAGGAGGAGGCTGAGGCAGGAGGATCGCTTGAGTCCAGGAGTTTGAGGTTGCCGTGAGTGAGGCTGACGCCACAACACTCTAGCCCGGGCAACAGAGTGAGACTCTGTCTCAAAAAAAAAAAAAATAATAATAATAATAAAGAAAGAAAGAAAAGTAGAACTAGATTGGGTGAATTAGAAACATAGAAACGCCTTGCTTTTCAATATTTCATCAAGAAGATTCAGAAATACAGATTTGATAGAGTTTCTCAGGGCTCTTACTCTAAGGTAATTCACCTAAATCAAAGTGGACTTACCATGCTGTTCAAGATATACGGGGAAAAAAAACCCCTCAATACTATGAACATAGGCTGAATGTTTCAGCTGGATAAATAATTTACCCACAGTTATATTGCCAGTTAAACTCTAGTGTAGGATTCACTTTCTGATTAATTCAAGAAATGTGAACCGTATTTTAAATGTTTGTCTCCCTCAATTTTCTGCCTCTGTGTCTTTCTCTCTTGCTGTCTTCAGCTCTTGGGTTTTCTCTCGGTTTCACTTCCTCAACACAGCACAGATTGAACATGCAAAGCATAAAACATGGAAGAAGAAAGATGACACTTTGGGTCACTAGTCTCCTGGCTCACTTTGCTAATCTGCCTCAACTGCCATTACTAATTAGGGTGAAGAGATGACTAGAACCATGGCTGTTACCGTGCTTTTGCTGTATTTAAATGCACTTGGAGGGCCTTACATGATTTTTTTTCCCCCACTTGATGAGCTTATTACTCAATGTATAATCTAGGACGACAAGAGATTAACTTTCTAGAATTTGGGGACTTTTTTTTCCTAAACGAAATATGTCTTCCATGTAGAAGAATGTATGTAAAATATAGGCAGGGTTTAAGAAGGAATAAAATAAACATCTTTGTACTCAAACACTGAGTTATGAAATAGGCTAACACCAGTACTTAATGCAGCCACTTTTATAACCCTCTCAAATGTCTTTCTCCCCTAGATATATAATCTAAATCCCTGACTTGTATATTAAACCCCTCATTTACGTATGCCCTTAAATTATTCAAGTTTTCCTATTTTAAAAATTGTATAAATAGAATCACAGTGTTTATACTTTTGTGATTTGCAATGTTTTTCTCAACATATTTCTGAGATTCATCAATGTGGCATACACAGTTATAGTTTACTTCATTTTAGCATGGTTTAGGTTCAGTATATCATTGTATGCTTTTAATGAAATGATTTGTTAATCTATTTGCCACCCACAGACATTTGGATTATCTCTAGTTTTTCTTTTTCCCTATTGCGAACTGTATTGTTTTCCATTGCTCTTAAAAAATTACCACAAACTTAGAAGCATAAAACAATGCAAATTTCTTTTATGTTTCTTTTTTTTTCCACCCTTTTTTTTTTTTTGAGACAGAGTCTCGCTTTGTTGCTCAGGCTAGAGTGAGTGCCGTGGCGTCAGCCTAGCTCACAGTAACCTCAAACTCCTGAGCTCAAGCGATCCTCCTGCCTCAGCCTCCCGGGTAGCCGGGACTACAGGCATGCGCCACCATGCCTGGCTAATTTTTTCTATATATATTAGTTGGCCAATTAATTTCTTTCTATTTATGGTAGAGTCGGGGTCTCGCTCTTGCCCAGGCTGGTTTCGAACTCCTGACCTTGAGCAATCCGCCCGCCTCGGCCTCCCAGAGTGCTAGGATTACAGGCGTGAGCACCCTTTTTTAAAAATTTCAGCATATTCTGGGGGTACAAATGTTTAGGTTATGTGTGTTGCCTTGCTCCCCCCCCCCAATACAAATTTCTTATCTTTCATTTTCGTGGGTCAGAAGTCTGGAAACTATGTGGTTCAACTGGGTTTCCTTGCTGAATGTCTCACAAGGCAAAATAAAAGTGTTGGTCAGGACTGCAGTCTTCTCTGTGGCTCAGGCTCCTCTTCTAAGCTCATTCCAGTTGTTGGTAGAATTCATTCATTTCCTTACACTTTTAAGACGGAGGTCACTGTTTTCTTACTGCCTCTCAACTGGAGACCTTTCATAGCTTAGGGAACACCCACACCATTCCCTGATGTGGGAACCATTCCAGGACATGGAAGTTTGCCTTATCTAAGGGCAGCAGAAGAAATATCTCTAGCTTTGAATCTCTCTCACCACTTTTATGAGCTCTCTTATTATATCAGGCCCACCAAGAGTGCTTTTTCTTCTGATTAACTCAACGTCAAGTAATTAAAGACCTTAATTGTTTCTGCAAAATTCTTCTTTAGCCAGAAATCAATTTTTAAAAATTACAGGAATTAAGCCCTCACATATCAATAATAACCTTGAATGTAAATGGATTGAACTTTCCACTTAAAATACAGAGACTGGCTGAATGGATAAAAAAACATGATGCAAGTGTATTTTGCCTGCAAGAAACCCATTTAACCAATAAAGACACATGTAGACTGTACATACAGAGATGAAAAAAGATATTCCAAGCAAGCAGGAGTAGCTACACTTAGATAAAACAGATTTTAAGTCAAAAACAGTAAAAGGAGATAAGGTCATTTTATATTTAGAAAAGAATCAATTCATCAAGAAGATATAATAATTCTAAAGATATATGAACTCAACATTAGAGCACCCAGATATATAAAGCATATATTATTAGATCAAAAGGGATCCACTACAATAATCATTGGTGACATCAACACCCACCCTAAGCAATAGATCATCTAGAGAGAAAATTAACAACAAAAAACCACTGGATTTAAACTGCACTTTATACCAAATGGACCTTACAGACATTTATAGAACAATTTAACCAACAGCTACAGAACACATCATCATCGTATTGGAATCAAGAAAAATCTCAACAAATTTTTAAAAAAATCAAAATTATATCCAGTATCTTCTCAGAACATAATGGACTAAAACTAGAAACCAATAACTAGTGGAACTTGGGAAACCGTACAAGTTCCTGGAAATTGATCATGCTCTTGAATGACCATTATATCAAGGAAGAAATTAAAGAGGAAATTAAAAAATTTCTTGAAGCAAATGAAAATGGAAACACGACATACAAACACGACATACAAAAACTTATGGGACACAGAAAAAAGCAGTGTTAAGAGGGAGGTTTATAGCAATACATATCTACCTTAAAAAAAGTAGAAACTAGATTTTAAATAAACAGTCTAATGGACTTCTAGGAACTAGAAAATCAAGAACAAATCAAACCTAAAGTTAGTAAAAATAAATGTTTTATAGCAGAATAGGGGGACCGTAGTTAACAATCTATTATCTACTTCAAAATAGGTAGAAGAAAGGACTTGAAATGTTCCCAACACACAGAAATTATAGACGAGCTGGTGGATATCTAAAATACCCTGACTTGGTCATTACACACTCCATGCCCGTAACAAGACATGACATGAACCCACAAATAGGCACAAATATTATGCATCAACAAGAAATTATTTAAAAACACTCAGTATGAACTTCTGAGGAAATTGACAAGATAATTTTTAAATATATATATATATATATATGTTTAAAATAAAGAGCAAAGGACTCAGAACAACTAAGACACCACTGAATAAAATGAAAAAATTTGTGGAGACATGACTTACCAGATATAAAATTTTGTTACCAGGGGTAAAGAGAGTCATCTCATAATAATCAAAAATCAATTCAACAACAAGAGCAATTTTTATAGGTTAACACACCCAGTAACACAGCTTTAAGAAGCCAAAATTGAAGGAACTGAAATAGTGTGAAAAAGATAAATTCTAACTGGAGATTTTTCAATAACTTGCTCTCAATAACTGATAGAACGTATAGATAGAAAATCATTAAGAATATAGAACATTGGAACTACGCTAACACCTAACTTCACCTAATTAAAATTTACAGAACTTTTTTTACCCAAAACAGCAAGATCATCATTGTACATGGGATAGTTACCAAAAATAAGTCCATACATTTAAGAAGATTCAAATTGTACATGTATATTCTCTGACAATAATGAAATTAGGACAGAAATCAATAGAAGGTATTGGAAAATACCCAAATGTTTAGGGTATTATATAACACACTTCCAAATAACCTATGCATCAAAGATATCACAAGAGCATTAGTATTTAGTATTTTGAACTGAATGTACTAAAACGTTAGCATTAGTATTTTGAACTGAATGTACTAAAACATTTTTTTTAAAAGACAAGAGATTCCAATGATATTTGTAATGTTCATTTTCTTAAATTGGATGGTGAGTTGGCAGGTGTTTGTTATTAAGCTTTACAGTTTTAACATATCATACATTTGCATCATTTTGTATAAAAATACATAATTAAAAGATAAATGGGAATTCGAAATAAACGCATGGGAAATGCTCTCTTAAGAAAGACCGTATCATAGGCATACTCCAAAGTAGATTTGGGCTAGCTATATCCATGTGATCGATTTCAAGCATTAAAGAAAAGGTGACGTGAAATCTTAGTCTACCTTCCACGGAGTCACCTGGTTTAGCTGTTGCTTTTTCTTCTAAAAGCATTTGACCTCAAATAACACTGAAAACCACACCACACCCTATGTGCGTTGAATGCTCAGGGGCTCCGTGGTCTTCCTCAAAAGATGGGGAATGAACATATGCGCTCCGTGGAGTTGCTTGTGTCATTAGGCATCAAAAAAAAAAAAAAATAAAAATAATAAAAAAACCACAGCATCTGCAATCCCCTGTTTTAATTAGATCCTGAAGTAATGGCCACAGCTGAGCCATTTATTGCTTCTGCAAACAAGAGCTGGTAGAGGGAAGATGTTTTCCTAATGCTGTTTCTAAAACAGAATATGAGGGCGACAGCAAAAATGGGGACCATTCAAGGGTGAGGACCTTGAGCTAAGCTTTGATCAAGAGAGGCAACCCATTAAGCATCTAGTAGCGAGGGACATTCGGGAGTGGGACCGCAAATTTACCACGGCACAAAAACAACACAAACCCAGATTCCTCTAGAGTCGCCAACCAAAGGGCTTTATGCCAATAAAATGTCTGCAGCGAATCCAGTTTTTATCTTCATAAAATGAATAAATTCTTTCTGAAATGATATTTTAATGTATAGAAGATATTTTTTTTTTGAAATTGTACGTGCTTGTGTGTGCCTGTAGAGAATTTTCCTGAGATAGAGTCCTTAACACATATTCGATTATTGTTAACTTACCTGATTTTTTTTTTAAATTCATGATTAAATGTTTTAACCCTTGATAATTTAAAATTATTGTTGGATTTATGGCTGGGTGCGGTGGCTCACGCCTGTAACCCTAGCACTCTGGGAGGCCGAGGCAGGAGGATTGCTTGAGCTCAGGAGTTCAAGACCAGCCTAAGCAAGAGCGAGACCCTGTCTCTACTATAAATAGAAAGAAATTAGCCAAACAACTAAAAATATATATAAAAAATGAGCCGGGCATGGTGGCGCATGCCTGTAGTCCCAGCTACTTGGGAGGAGGCTGAGGCAGGAGGATGGCTTGAGCCCAGGAGTTGGAGGTTGCTGTGAGCTAGGCTGACACCATGGTACTCTAGCCCGGGCAACAGAGTAAGACTCTGTCTCAAAAAATAAAATAAAATAAAATAATTATTGGGTTTAAAAAAATATACGCATCATCTTTGAATAGCTACAGTTTCTCCTGGTAACCACTCACCTTGACAAAATGTTGGTTGCTCAAAACGTTATGTGTGTTTTCTTACTCCTTGAAGATTAACATAGAAGTGATCCTTTCTTCTCCATGTTGATAGACTTTGCTTTTTTTTTTTTTTTTAGAATAAAAACTTGATTTTTTAGAAGAGATTATATCATTAAGATTACACGGGAGACTTTTACTATTGGCCGAAGAATAGACCTTTAAAAACTTTTTAATATCGACTATCGCCCAGAGAAATGAGCTGCATTTTCATAATAGTAAAGTGGGGACCAGAAAAGCGTGTTAGATTTACAAAACCATTCGTTCCCACACAACTGTGTAAGTGGAAGGCTTTGGGAGAGGGTTGGCTCGAAGCACTTCATTATTCTGAATGCCGGATTAATGTGCGTGGTTTTCCGTTGCTCACTTTTATGTGGGGGTTGGTCCGAAATGCAGTATATTATGCAACGGTTTTGTCATGTATCAGCGATGATATTAACAGTCTGATGCTAAACAGGTTCTGAGGAAATGAGGAGGCGAAAAAAAAAAAAATGACTTACTATATTTACCCTGAAACAAGATTCAATCTGCCACCGTATTTAATGCTGTATTTTTCATTATCTCACGAGCATATGTTGAAACCGCTACAGATGATGAAGTTAGCTGCTGGGCAGAGTTACCATCAATGCTTTCCGTCTTTATTTTAATAAGCGGAATGAGCAGATTGTTCCTGACCTTTGTCAAGGGCTTTCGTGGAAGACAAGAAACCTAACCACAAAATCACTAGCCTAGAGCCCTACTGAATATTCAAAACCGCGTTCCCTAGAATTAAAATGGCTTATAACGAAGCCATTGTTTCGGATACAGCCCTGTCTTCAACAAAAGGGTCCAAAAAGCTGAGGGGTAAAATATGTTTTCTCGAAAAAAAATATTGTACGTGCAATGTTTCTTCATGATCATGTTGGGTTGGGAGTAAAAAAAAAAAAAAAACACATTTCCCTAAAGTCAACTCATCCTTAAAAATAATGCTGCTACTTAGGATACTAGAATCTTGGTTAGCATTGGCACATTTATAAAATCAGCCCCCTTCTGTTAGGTACCGTATTTCCCTGAAACTAAGACATGATATTATATTTATTTTTCCTCAAGAAGACATCCTAGGGCTGATTTTCAGGGGATGTGTTATTTTTTTTAAGGACGGTACAACCATCTGCATTGATTCAAACAGAGTGAAGGCGTCTTCTTCTGGAACATCATCCTCACTCTCCAGACCCCGAATCCCATCCCGAATGTCTTGCGACTCTGTTTCCTTCAGAGCCACCGGCCCCGATCTCTCCTGTGGAGCACTAGAGCTCTCACGGGGCGGATGAGAAGGGCTGCTCGTGTTCTTTCCCGCTCCGCGACCACACGCATGGGTTGTGCAGATGCGCTGCGCAGCCACGCCCGTCACTAGGGCTGATTTTCATAGCCACGCCCATCACTAGGGCTGATTTTCATAGCCACGGCCACCACTAGGGCTGATTTTCATAGCCATGCCCATCACTAGGGCTGATTTTCATAGCCACGCCCATCACTAGGGCTGATTTTCATAGCCACGCCCATCACTAGGGCTGATTTTCAGGGTGGGGCTTCTATTGCCCACATGCTCAGACATCCTGCTGAGGCTTGTTTTATCGGGAGGTCTTATTTTCGGGGAAACACGGTAGAGTCACGATAGAGCAATGGACTCATCTCTCGTGCTCTTACCTCTCTCTTGCCGTGCTGAACTCTTTATTGAGTTATTTCCTATCATCACTACTCTGGGGGTAAATCCTGTGATCATCTTGGTTTTATAGATTGGTAAACCACAAATAAAAAAAGCCACAAATAACTGATTATTCAAGCTTTCCAGGTCAGAACTGGAGTTCAGATACTGAAGATAAGATCCCGGACACCTGACTTGGGGTGCTTAGTTACTGCTTGATGCTGAAGGAAAATGACATTCCCCAACTGCTATCTTTTGCAATAATCTTAGTGATTATATAAATGATACATCCGGTCTTTCTGGATATTAAAGAGACGAGAGAGAGAGTGAAGAAGGCTTTGGCTGAAGAGGTGTGCACTGGATTATCTTATCAAATGATAAGAACAGTAGATAGCCAATGGTTCCCTGTTGGAAAATCGAATTTCCCTCCTAGACTTATCCTGTCTCTAGCTCGAAAATATTTTAGGCACATGTTTAGTCCTATCTGTAGGCAAATATACTTTAGATGTGTCAACGGGAAAAAGCGAAACTCTGTAAAATAATTTTAAAGAGGTTTATTCTGAGCCAAATTGGAGGACCATGACCAGGAGCCACTGCCAAGAGGCCTTGGGCAGGTAGACACACTACGGTTGGGTCACAGTTTGGTTTTATACATTTCAGGGAGACAGGGGCTACAGGTAAAGCCATCTATTGATACGTGGGAGGCAGACATTGGTTTGGCCCCAAAAGGTGGGCCATCTCGAAGTGGGCGGGGCTTACAGGTTACAGGTGGGTTTAAAGATTCTTTGGCCTGTAATTGGTTAAAGACATGCAGCTTTGTCTAAAGGCCTGGAATGTTTCATTGTAAGGAGCTGTTATCAGAGACAAGCCACAAGACATAGATTTGTTGTGTAAACTGAGGACCTGCAGGTGTGTCTGGCATGCCCTTTAGGCCTGCTAATGGGTTACAAAGGAAGTCCCCAAGAAGGAAGAGGAGCATGATGAGGCCTAGTCTGACCTCCCTCCTCCTTGCAGAGAATTTAGTTTTAGGATATTCCTTTGGCCACGAGGGGGTCCATTCAGTCAGCTGGTTGGGGCTGGATGGTGAGCCTTAAAATTTTATTTCAGTTCACCGATGCCATTCATTTTATTGCCATCACACAAGCTAGACGGTCTAAGCCAGGGGTCCTCAAACTTCTTAAACAGGGGGCTGGTTCACTGTCCCTCAGACCGTTGGAGAGTGCGCACTGCGGGCCCGGGACGAGTCGGCTGCTAAGCAGGACAGGCAGCGGCAGCAAAAACACCCGGCGGGCCGGATACATGTGCCAGGCGCCCGCATGTAGCCCGTAGGCTGCAGTTTGAGGACGCCTGGTCTAAGCTAATATTGGCAGGTGCTTGAAGATTCAAGCTCCTCATTCCCAAGTGGAAAATGGTCAACACTTTTTGACCCTTGATGTGTATGTAACCCTGGGTATAGAACAGTTCAGTGCACAATAAAGAGAAAAAAATAAACATCCACTAGTGCCCTGTGCCAGGTACAGGAAGATCACTAAAGAGAATACAGTTAACACCTGTGACTGTTGGCCTGCAGTACTAACTTCCTAAATTTTATTTTCCTACCACAGGCAGTCTTTCCTTGGAGGTAGTCTGTTTTTCTAAAATTCTCCTATGGTTATTTGTGTGTGTGTGTGTGTGTGTGTGTGTGTGTGTGTAAACAGGGTTGGTCAGAAAATATTCTGTTTTTCTAAAATTCTCCTATGGTTATTTGTGTGTGTGTGTGTGTGTGTGTGTGTGTGTGTGTGTGTAAACAGGGTTGGTCAGAAAATATCAGTTCTCTATTTTATAAGCCTCACTGTTATCCACAAGTAATTTTGAAGTCTTAACTAGAAAGGAATATCCAACAGTGATGATGCGTGAAATCATCTTTCTGTAGACAAATGCGACACAAAGTGTGCTTGGCCAGCTAGTGACGATATTTATTTATTTATTTATTTTGAGACAGAGTCTCGCTCTGTTGCCCGGTCTAGAGTGAGTGCCGTGGCGTCAGCCTCACTCACAGCAACCTCAGACTCCTGGGCTCAAGCGATCCTCCTGCCTCAGCCTCCCTCCCGAGTAGCTGGGACTACAGGCATGCGCCACCATGCCCAGCTAATTTTTTCTATATATGTTAGTTGGCCAATTAATTTCTTTCTATTTATAGTAGAGACGGGGTCTCGCTCTTGCTCAGGCTGGTCTCGAACTCCTGACCTCGAGCGGTCCTCCCGCCTCGGCCTCCCAGAGTGCTAGGATTACAGGCGTGAGCCACCGCGCCTGGCCTTAGTGACGATATTTAACTGGTTTGCTACCACTTCCTCATGCACCACAGAGCTTGCCCCACAATGTAAATGGATACATTGCTTTCTTTACTGAGAATGTCTTGTAACTGAAAGAAAAAAATGCAGCTGAACCAAACAGTGTGCTTTTGGTGGAGTTGATTGACATTCCCAGACTGGACTTTGAACAGGACTACTGGAGACCCTTTCAAACTGAACTCCACAATTTCAAGCTCTTTTCCCTGCTGTATTGCCTTTGCTAAAAGCATTTGACGATTGCTTTTATTAAAGTCATTCGGGGCCTGGTGCGCTAGCTCGAGCCTGTCATCCTAGCCCTCTGGGAGGCCGAGGTGGGAGG
This sequence comes from Mirza zaza, assembly GCA_008750895.1. Classification (NCBI taxonomy): domain Eukaryota; kingdom Metazoa; phylum Chordata; class Mammalia; order Primates; family Cheirogaleidae; genus Mirza; species Mirza zaza. The sequence continues at coordinate 19,575 of VSMD01019981.1, read as the reverse complement.
ATCGCTCAAGGTCAGGAGTTCAAGACCAGCCTGAGCAAGAGCGAGACCCCGGTCTCTACTATAAAGAGAAAGAGATTAGCCAAACAACTAAAAATATATAGAAAAAATTAGCCGGGCATGGTGGCGCATGCCTGTAGTCCCAGCTCCTCGGGAGGAGGCTGAGGCAGGAGCATCGCTTGAGGCCAGGAGTTGGAGGTTGCTGTGAGTGAGGCTGACGCCACGGCACTCACTCTAGCCCGGGCCACAGAGTGAGACTGTCTCAAAAAAAAAAAACCAGGTCATTTGGTTTTTCTATTTCTCAAAACCTTGATAGGAACACAAAGGAAGAAAGCCGCATAAATACTTCTCAGCATCCTCATCTTATATCGAATAGTTGCTTATAGTCCTAATATTTGATATTTTCCAGTTAATAAACACATTACCAATAGTTGAGGTTTTAGGAGGAAGAACTCTTAAAAGTCCTAAGACATGACTTTTGGTTTCTTCTTACACTAGTCATACAGTTTACTCAATCTCCTTATGACTTCATTTATTAAAAAAAAAAAAAAAATCAGTCTTCATTTACAGAAGAAATCATAGTAATTTTCTTTTTAAATTTTTCACATAAACTATACTTTAGCTGCCGCTGACTTTATTGCTATCACACAAGCAAGAAGCTCTCTATGTGAATACAGGCAGGTGTTTGGAAGTTCGTTTTCAAGTTCAATGCACACTTGCCTTTTACCATTTTGCAGACATACTACTCTCTTATTATTAAAATAGGGATATTTCAGGAGTAATATTATGAGCCAGGCCTTGAGTTTTCCCAAATTAGATGACTAAAGCCCATGACACTGAATTTCAATCATATAATTTTATGTACGGGCATCTGTTAGTTGAAAAATTGAATACACACTGTCAAAATTTTTAAAACTGAAAGCTGTTTTGCAACATATTTTAAACGAAAAAAAATGGAATACAGTGTTATTCTCTTAGCTCGTTTCATTCTTGTTTGTTGTTTTTTTTTTAAGCTTCAGCAAAGAATTCCTGTCACAACACTAAAGAAATGTGGACAGTCTTCAGCAATGCAATTGATAACGAGCAAATATGAACATAAAAGTATGGCTAATCATTTAAAGACAGAAGGAGAAAAGCGAATTAAGTTTTGGAAATTAGGAAAAATTTTTATTTTTTACTTTTTTATTTTTTTCTATTTTTTTTCAGCATATTATAGGGGTACAAATGTTAGGGTTACATATATTGCCCTTGCCCCCCTCCCCCCTCGAGTCAGAGCCCCAAGCGTGCCCATCCCCCAGACGGTGCACGTCTCACTCGTCGTGTCTGTACACACCCGTCCCCTCCTCCCCTCCCACCTGCCCGATACCCGACAGATGTCACTCCTGTGTGTCCACTCAGGTGCTGATCCGTCCATGCCAGTTTGCTGGTGAGCGCACGTGGTGCTGGTTTCTCCATTCTTGGGACACTTCCCTTAGCAGGATGGGCTCCAGCTCCAGCCAGGAAAACGCAAGAGGTGCCGGATCCCCGCTGTTTCTCAGAGCTGAGTAGTGCTCCGTGGTGTGCACAGACCACGTTTTATTAATCCACTCGTGCATGGATGGGCACTTGGGCTGTTTCCACAGCCTTGCAATTATGAATTGTGCTGCTCAAGTAAACATTTGAGTGCAGGTGTCTTTTTCATAGAGTGACTTTTGTTCTTTTGGGTAGACGCCCAGTCGTGGGGTTGCTGGATCAAATCGTAGATCTACTTGTATCGCTTTAAGGTATCTCCATATTGCTTTCCACAGAGGATGAACTAGTTTGCAGTCCCACCAGCAGTGTAGGAGTGTTCCTCTCTCTCCGCATCCACGCCAGCATTTATTGTTTTAATACTTTTCGATAAAGGCCGTTCTCACTGGGGATGAGTCGTAACTCATTATGGTTTTGATTTGCATTTCCCTGATGATGAGAGATATTGAGCATTTTTTCATATGTTTGTTCTGTCTTCTGCCATTGTTCTGTCTTCTTTTGGGAAGTTTCTGTTCATGTCCTTTGCCCACTTTTTGATGGGGTTGTTTGGTTTTTTTCTTGCTGATTTTCCTGAGTTCTAAGTAGATTCTAGTAATCAGCCAGGAACATTTTTTAAGTGGTCCCTTATGTGAATATACATAGTCGTAACAATGCCGACACCCTTGTGGAGGTTCGCTGAAGAAGATTAGTCCTGTGTGACTTGCCCTAATTTGAATGTGACAACGATTTTCAACTCTCAAATCTCTCAGATCAGTTTCTACTGATCATTATTGAGTCCTCATCTGACTTGGCCTCTTAGGTGCTGCCCATGGATCTTTCTATCAGTGACCTCCCTCTTGGGAACATATTCGTGGAAGAACAGGATTCATACTGTGTTTCCCCGAAAATAAGACAGGGTCTTCTATTTATTTTTCCTCCAGAAGACACCCTAGGGCTTATTTTCAGGGCATGTGTTATTTTTTTTAAGTACAGTACAACCATCTACATCAATTCAAACACAGTGAAGTCGTCTTTTCCTGGAACATCATCCTCACTCTCCAGACCCCGAATCCCATCCTGAATGTCTTGCGACTCTGTTTCCTTTAGAGCCACCGGCCCCGATCTCTCCTGTCGAGCACTAGAGCTCTCACGGGGCGGATGAGAAGGGCTGCTCGTGTTCTTTCCCGCTCCGCGACCACACGCATGGGTTGTGCAGATGCGCTGCGCAGCCACGCCCGTCACTAGGGCTGATTTTCATAGCCACGCCCATCACCAGGGCTGATTTTCATAGCCACGCCCACCACCAGGGCTGATTTTCATAGCCACGCCCACCACCAGGGCTGATTTTCATAGCCACGCCCACCACTAGGGCTGATTTTCGGGGCAGGGCTTCTATTGCGCACATGCTTAGACATCCTGCTAGGGCTTGTTTCATGGGGAGGGCTTATTTTCGAGGAAACTCGGTAGCTGTCCTGACATGAACTGGCTCTCAGTACGGGATCTTCATGTGCTCTGGGTTAGGCTCATGGCAGGACTAGAAAAATTGGGATGGAAATTGTCACTGCTATTTTATCAATTCAGGCTGACTGGCTGCAACACTGTAGTGGCTGGTATAAGAAGTTTGCAAAGGAAATCACACCTGGGGAGGATAATAATATGGATATCCTTTAGATTTACATAAAGAAATTTGGGGAGAAGAAATTTTCCTGAAAGTGGCCCCTACCCTGCTCTTATGTCTTTTTGTTTGTTTGTTTGTTTGTTTGTTTGAGACAGTCTCACTCTGTTCCCCGGGCTAGGGTGCCGTGGCATCAGCCTCGCTCACAGCAGCTTCAAACTCCTGGGCTCAAGCGATCCTCCTGCCTCAGCCTCCCGAGTAGCTGGGACTACAGGCATGCGCCGCCACGCCCGGCTAATTTTTTTTGTATATTCTTAGTTGGCCAATTAATTTCTTTCTATTTTTAGTAGAGACGGGGGTCTCGCTCTTACTCAGGCTGGTTTTGAACTCCTGACCTTGAGCGATCCTCCCAGCTGGGCCTCCCAGAGAGCTAGGATGACAGGCCTGAGCCACCGCGCTCGGCCGATATCTTATGTCTTTTTATGCTGTCATACACTTGGTTGGCTCTGTCTTACAGTTGAGATTATAGTCTAGTTACACTTAGATAGAAACCATTATTAACGAAGTAGATGTGATAGCAAAGAAAAGGAGTGGAATTTGAAGTCACGAAGGCTAATCCTGGAGTAGCCATTAGAAGATGCCTGATTAATCTCTTGGAGACATTTGTGGTTCGATGTCTGCAAAGCAAGACTTTTAATTTCTACTTCATAAGATATTTTTTAAATATTAGAAGAAAAAGGCTGGGCGTGGTGACTCAAGCCTGTAATCCTAGCACTCTAGGAGGCCGAGGCGGAAGGATCGCTCAACGTCAGGAGTTCTATTCCAGCCTGAGGAAGAGGGAGATCCCATCTCTGCTAAAACTAGAAACAAATTAATTGGCCAACTAAAAAGATATATAGAAAAAATGAGCCGGGCATGGTGGCGCATGCCTGTAGTCCCAGCTACTACTCGGGAGGAGGCTGAGGCAGGAGGATCGCTTGAGCCCAGGAGTCGGAGGTTGCTGTGAGCGAGGCTGACGCCACGGCACTCACTCTAGCCCGGGTGACAGAGTGAGACTCTGTCTCAAAAATAAATAAATAAATAAATTTCAGAAGAAAAAATACATTAAAGGCAGAGTAGATCTTAGTAGGCATTATGAGAACATTTAATGCTGAAGTATATTTTTGGGGAGAGCGGATATATATCCATTCATGTTTTATAAATGCAATTCTGACCTTTTGTAACTTACTGAAACCATTGCTGTATCCTAACACGAGGATCTCACTTATTCACCTTGAATGTTCCGTGTCTACGTATATACGCGTAGAAAAGCCTCGGGTGTAGGTGTCCATTGCCTATACCGAAGTTCACATCCTGATTCAGATGGTTTCTAGTCTCTCCCAAGCCCACTTAGCCTTTTTCCTCTACATCCATACCAGGATAAGAAATTTTGACTTTGGAGTCTTTCTCTCATGCCGTTTATTTGGAGGATTAAATTGATACAGCAGCCAATAGCGATGCTATCTGCCAAAGGGTTCTGCATTCGTCTGTCCTTTTCAAGGAGGCCCTTGTTGGCCGAAAGAAAATCAGGGAAGAAATTTTTAAAATGTGATTTTTTTTTTTTGTTTTTGTTTTTGTTTTTTACCCCACCTTTGCAGAAGCCACTTGGCTATCTTCCAAGGGAGCAAAGCCAGGTTGTCTTAGGAAGTGGAAACTAAAACCCTGCCGTTTGTGATCAGAGACCAGGGAGGGCCGCGGCTCACGAAAACACTATCTCCGATATCCGTGACTCGAAAAAAGAAAAATACTCTGCACGAACAATTGGGGAGTCTAGCAAAATAGTCTTGACATTTCGCGAACGTCGGCGCTCCAGCCCTGGGCCATCTGCTAGAGAGTTCTGAGTCTGAAGGAAAGGTGCAAGCTTGGATTAGCATCGAAATGGTTTTCCATCAAGTTTGGCTCATTCCCATCTCCCCGGATGTCTTCCAAGTCCCTGTGGAAGCCGAGATTGCCATTGTAGAGTGCAATGCCATATGTTAAGATTCACGTGACATATTACCTAAAAGTCATGAATTATTATGCCACGTCTTCGTACTAAGCTGTGATTAGAAATGTTTATGTAAATGCACCTCTCCAAAGAAAAATGGTACCCAGTGTTTGGGCAACAAGTTTGTCTGGTAGCAGCGGTGGGATTCCCTGACTCAGAGTCTAGCTCGGAAAACAGAGTCTCATCCCGGGATAATGAAAAACTCGATGCCTTTTTCTAAATGTGCTGATCTTGGGGAGGGCAGGAGAACAGATATCAGGGGAGGTCATCAGGAATAAGTCAAGCCACTTCCTCTGCAAAACGACAAAACCAGCAAGAAAAGTTAAATGGCTCAAACATTAGTCAAAACGCCTCGTAGATTAAGGGCAGGTCACAAATGGCAAAAGGACATATCATGTCCCTAAAGGAAACATAGAGGTCAAGGTTTAATTCTGTTGAATTTTTAAAAATGTATATAATACACATATACACACATACATATTTATACACACACAATCGTACACATGGTATTTTCTCATTGCTAATCTGAGATACCCCAGGTTATAAATGGAGTTTGACACATTAGTGCTAATCAAGAGATGGATAAATGAAGCTGATTTGTGTAATTTTAAAACATGACACAGGCTGGGCGCGGTGGCTCACGCCTGTCATCCTAGCTCTCCAGGAGGCCGAGGCGGGAGGATCGCTCAAGCTCAGGAGTTCGAAACCAGCCTGAGCAAGAGCAAGACCCCGTCTCTACTGTAAATAGAAAGAAATTAATTGGCCAACTAATATATATAGAAAAAATTAGCCGGCCGTGGTGGCGCATGCCTGTAGTCCCAGCTACTGGGGAGGGGGCTGAGGCAGGAGGATCGCTTAAGCCCAGGAGTCGGAGGTTGCTGTGAGCGAGGCTGACGCCACGGCACTCACTCTAGCCTGGACAACAAAAGTGAGACTCTGTCTCAAAAAAAAAAAAAAAAAACTTGACACAATACCTTGGCTTTTAAAAGGCTTTGGAACTGCCAGCTCTGTATTTCTTTATGCGTAAATAGAAGGTAAATACTTTGGCCTACGATTATTCTAGCAGAATCAATAGACGTGCACAGCGCCAGCTACAGTCTCTTATTCTAGCCACTTGCCCAGAAACTAGCTGTAGATTAATGCACGAGGATTAGACTAACTTTGGTGGGCAGGAGGATTGTTTCTGTGTTCTGTGTTCTATGGCCGATTCTTGAACCAATGTTCATAGACACTTGCTGACAGATATACATTTGTACCACTCTTAGAACATCCTGGTAAGATTTTTTTTATTTTTTTTTTGAGACAGAGTCTTCACTCTGTTGCCCAGGCTAGAGTGAGTGCCGTGGCGTCAGCCTCGCTCACAGCAATCTCAGACTCCTGGGCTCACGCGATCCTCCTGCCTCAGCCTCCTCCCAAGTAGCTGGGACTACAGGCATGCGCCACCACGCCCGGCTAATTTTTAGTTGTTTGGCTAATTTTCTTTCTATTTTCAGTAGAGCCCCTTTCAAGGGGGTCTCCCTCTTGTTCAGGCTGGTCTCGAACTCCTGACCTCAAGCAGTCCTCCCGCCTTGGCCTCCCGGAGTGCTAGGATTACACGCATGAGCCAGTGCACCGGACCAAGATTATTTTTCGATTAATGCCTATTGCTGAAAGAAAATACTAATTATCACGAGAAACAAAGATAAGTCGTAGAGATCAAAATGACTTGTTTAATCTTTGGAATATGTTACATTTGTTAGCTACTTACTATACATGAATTGGTAATGAAAGATTAATTAAGATTGATAATTCTATCAATCACCTGTAGGAGACATAGATATACATTTTTATACATAACAACAAATAATTGATTTTGTCCGTAACATTTTGTATGTCTATTTTTTTTTTTTTTTTGAGACAGAGTCTCACTCTCTTGCACGGGCTAGAGTGCCGTGGCATCAGCCTCACTCACAGCAACCTCAAACTCCTGGGCTCAAGCGATCCTCCTGCCTCAGCCTCCCAAGTAGCTGGGACTACAGGCATGCACCACCATGCCCAGCTAGTTTTTTTTCTATATATTTTTAGTTAGCCAATTAATTTCTATTTTTTTTTTTTAGTAGAGACGGGGGTCTTGCTCTTGCTCAGGCTGGTTTCGAACTCCTGAGCTCCAGCGATCCTCCCGCCTCAGCCTCCCAGAGTGCTGGGATGACAGGCGTGAGCCACCGCGCCCGGCCTCTGTGTCTATTTTTAATGACCTAAAATAGGTGTGATATTCAAGTGTAAGGAATATTGCCACATATCACCAATCCAAATTACGATTTCTACATCCTTAGGAAATGATATAGAAGTAGGGTGTTTATTACCTATATTTATATATTACCTATATTTATAGGTAATATATATCACCTATAATAATATTTATAGGTAATATATATTAGGTAATATATATAATATATTATCTATATTTACATATATATATTTACCTATATTTGCACATTACCTATGTTTATATATGTGCGTTTCACGGCGTTGTAAAATGAACAGCTACCCGCAAACTCGCTGGCCTGTATTGTCTTAGCTCGGGTGGAACTTAGTGGGCAGAGAGTCAAGGCTCGGTGTCACTGCGTGATCAGCCACGAGTGATTATGTACGGGATCAGCGTGATCGGCTGTCACTGGTTTCACTGACATCTGTCCCCACAGTGAGACAAGCTGCAGCATGAATTATTGAAGACAGACACATGCAGATCTGCGTCGTGATTGCACCAAATAATGCGTTTCGCCACCCTCTCGAGAGCTGGAAGAAGTCATGGCCCGTGATGTCTTTAACCCTTTTTTGACAATCTACTGTCGTGTTACAGATTTGAAAAAGGAGACACAGCTCTGTGACACTTTGTGGGATGGGCCTTTTTCTTAGATACCGTGTTTCCCGGAAAATAAGACCTACCCATAAAACAAACCCTAGCAGAACTTCCAAGCATGTGCGCAATAGAAGCCCTACCCCGAAAATCAGCCCCAGTGGGGGCGTGGCTATGAAAATCAGCCTAGTAAGGGGCGTGGCTATGGAAATCAGCCCTAGTGGTGGGCGTGGCTATGAAAATCAGTCCTGGTGATGGGTGTGGCTATGAAAATCAGCCCTAGTGATGGGCGTGGTTATGAAAATCAGTCCTAGTGATGGGTGTGGCTATGAAAATCAGCCCTAGTGATGGGCGTGGCTATGAAAATCAGCCCTAGTGGTGGGCGTGGCTATGACAATCAGCCCTAGTGGTGGGCGTGGCTATGAAAATCAGCCCTAGTGACAGACGTGGCTGCGCAGCGCATCTGCACAACCCACGCGTGTGGTCGCGGAGCGGGAAAGAACACGAGCAGCCCTCCTCATCCGCCCCGTGAGAGCTCTAGTGCTCGACAGGAGAGGTCGGGGCCGGTGGCTCTAAAGGAAACAGAGTCGCAAGACACTCAGGATGGGATTCGGGGTCTGGAGAGTGAGGATGATGTTCCAGAAGAAGACGACTTCACTGTATTGGAATCAATGCAGATGGTTGTACCGCACTTAAAAAAAATAACACATCCCCTGAAAATAAGCCCTAGTGTGTCTTCTGGAGGAAAAATAAATAGAAGACCCTGGCTTATTTTCGAGGAAACACAGTACTAGTCTTCTGTAATAAGGTAGTATTTTAATAATGTAATAATGGTGACCGTAGCAAGCAGAATTGACAGTTATAGGGTAATTTTCCCATTGTCCTCCAATAATCCCCAGGTTAGGGTGGGACCAGCATAAACACTGGAGAAGGTATAGATTTCCTCTTAAACTCAAAGAATTGAAAGCACGCACAGTTTAACTGAATGTAGAGGGCGTGATGTACTTTCTTGGGCCTTGACTGGGTTGTGTAAGTTGCTACGACTACATGAGTAAAAACTTGTTTTGTGCTGGGATGAGAGAAGATGAAGATTGGCCTTACTGAATATATCTCCTCATCCAGGTTACACACCTATTACTACAAAATTTGGTTTCACTCTGGGAGGCCGAGGCAGGAGGATCGCTCAAGGTCAGGAGTTCGAGACCAGCCTGAGCAAGAGGGAGATCCCATCTCTCCTAAAAGATAGAAAGAAATTAATTGGCCAACTAAAAATATATAGAAAAAATGAGCTGGGCATGGTGGCGCATGCCCGTAGTCCCAGCTACTCGGGAGGCTGAGGCAGGAGGATCGCTTGAGCCCAGGAGTTGGAGGTTGCTGTGAGCTAGGCTGATGTCACGCCACTCACTCTAGCCTGGACAACAAAGTAAAACACTGTCTCAAAAAAACAAATAAATTTGGTTTCAGAGCCTATCATATACACCACACTTTAAATATCTGCACGCACCTGCAATATATTTTGCCTCTGGCTATTGAAGCAATCTGAACTACCTTTGGATTTTGGAGGAAGAGTAGACAAAATTGAGAGGGAGAGAATGTATAGTCTCATTGAAAAGATTTTTGATGAAGAGAAAAATCATTTTTCAAATAAGAAAAACCTATGCCTCTTTGTCAAGTAAAAAAAAAAAAGAATATATGGGAAATATCTGCATTGTTTGTGGTGGATGTACTTGTTCCCCCCCCCAAATGTTAACTTATTTATGAGTATGCAAATTTTATGCAAAACTAGGAGACTCCCCCGGGTTGGGGGGGGTAGAGCATTCTACTGTCAGCGAGATATTCTAAAAACAGATGTTTTAATATACTCTTTAGGATTTGATGAGGGAAATTATGAAGTGTAACGTGAAGTCAGTTTTTCTGTAATTTGAACAATTTTCAAAAGCATATTTAGGCAGTCTTCCTTAGAATAGATATATAAACCCTCTCCTACTATTAAAGTAAAAAAAAAAAAAAAGACTTGGTATGACAAAAAATGATAATAAAGATGTGCCATCTTAAAGGAACTTTTAAGAATTCAGGCATTTCTTTCTTTTTACAACCATGATTACAACCCAACTTTTTGGGTGTTCCGTATCAAAAAAAAAAGCTTGCACTAATTTGAGCTCGGTGAGAATAGATTACGTATTGCAATATCCTCCAAATAATAATGTAGCTTATAATAAAAGAATTTAGGATTGTAGATGCGTTGCCATTTTCAGAGATTGGGAGGCATTATACCATGACTCTAAATCTTAACTATGGAATAAAATCATTTTCTCAGCGTGGAACAGAAAAATCCACTGATTTGACATCTCTTTTTCTAGACCTCGTGTCATGATGAAAATAAACAAAAAGCGTTCCTCATTTCAGGCAGCAGCAGTGTGTGAATTGGAGGCTTGACATATGGCAGGTCAGGTGTGAGAGGAGCCATTTCACTTCCTATTCCCGTCTCCCACCAATTCATACCCTACTTCTGCTAATTTTTCAAGCTACAGAAATATTGACTAAGGGGAATAAGGTCAAATGCACCCACGTTGCTAACTTTATGGGCTTCTCCGATATTAAATATTGCATGAAGGTCTATCCCTGTCATTTGTAGCCATGAAGTCCTATTAAAAAATGAAGACTGTTCTAACTGTGAGAAAGCCCTTTTTCCCAACGATATTCCTGTTGGAAAAAAAAAAAAAAAAAAAAAAAAAAAACAACCTGGCTTTTGGCTGGCAAAAGCTAATTTACATGCTGTTTTGCATACATTTGCATATGACATTCCTGAGCCCCCTAATTTCAAGCATGCAAAATAAAATAAAATTAATTAAATAGGTTAAGCGACGACAGTCGAATTCCAATTCAATGGGAAGGGCATACCACACACGAAATACATAATAGATTTAAATTCTAACTGTATCATTCTAATTGTGTCCCAGATGAAGAGTCAGTAACCCTGAAGCTGAAGATGGCTATGCCTCAAGTTTTCTTGGCAGACGGCTAAAATGAAAATAAGCGAATCAGACTACATTCAACTCATAGGCTTCTGTCCAGTATGGGGAACAATCATCAGAGCGAAGAGACAAACTACGGAATGGGAGAAAATGGTTGCAAACTGTATATCTGACAGAGGGCTATTATTCACAACATACAAAGATCTCAAACAACTCAATGCAAAAAAACCAAATAATCCCATTAAGAAGTGGGCGTAGGACATAAAAAGACATTTCTTTTCTTGCTCTTTTTTTCTTGTTTGTTTTTGAGAGAGAGTCTCACTTTGTTGCCCAGGCTAGAGTGCCGTGGTGTCAGCCTAGCTCATAGCAACCTCCAACTCCTGGGCTCAAGCGATCCTCCTGCCTCAGCCTCCCGAGTAGCTGGGACTACAGGCATGCGCCACCATGCCTGGATAATTTTTTCTATATATTTTTAGTTGGCCAATTAATTTCTTTCTATTTCTTAGTAGAGACGGGGTCTCACTCTTGCTCAGGCCGGTCTCGCTCTTGCTTAGGTTGGTTTCAAACTCCTGACCTTGAGCAGTCCGCTCGCCTCAGCCTCCCAGAGTGCTAGGATTACAGGCGTGAGCCACCGCACCCTTCCAACGAGACGTTTCTCAAAGAAGACACACAAATGGCCAACAGGTATGTGAAAAAATGCTCAATACCACCAATCATCAGGGAAATAAATGCAAAGGAAAAACTACTATGAGATATCATCTTATCCCAGTTAGAATGGCTATTATTGAAAGACAAAAAAAAAAAAAAAATACAACAGATGGTGGCGAGAATGTGAAGAAAAGAGAACTTCTATATACTGTTGGTGGGAATGCAAATTATTAATAGTATAGCTATTATGGGAAAAAGTATAGATATTTCTCAGAAAACTAAAAATAGAACTACCATGCAATCTAGCAATTCCACGGCTGGATATTTATCCAAAGGAAAGGAGATCCGTGTATCAAAGGCATATATCGACACCCTCCTATTTATTGCAGCACTAGTCACAGTGGCCAAGATGAGGAATCTGTCTTGGTGTTTGTCAGCAGATGAACGGATAAAGAAAATGTGGTTTATACGCACAACGGAATACTATTTGGCCATGAAATAAGAATGAAATCCCATCATTTGCATCCACGTGAATGGAGCTTGGAGGACTTTATGTTAAGTGAAAAAAAATCCAGGCACATATTGCTTTCCACAGAGGTTGCACCAGTTTGCAGTCCCACCAGCAGCATAGGAATGTTCCTCTCTCTCCGCATCCACGCCAGCATTTGTTGTTTGGGGACTTTTTGATAAAGGCTGTTCTCACTGGAGATAAGTGATATCTCACTGTGGTTTTGGTTTGCATTTCCCTGATGATGAGAGATGTTGAGCATTTTTGCATATGTTTGTTGGCCATTCTTCTGTCTTCTTTTGAGGAGTTTCTGTTCATGCCCTTTGCCCATTTTTTTGATAGGGTTGTTTGCTTTTTTTCTTGCTGATTTTCCTGAGTTCTAAATAGATTCTAGTTATCAGCCCTCTATCAGATGTGTAGCTTGCAAAAGTTTTCTCCCATTCCACGACTGGGCATCTACCCAAAAGATCAAAAGTCACTCTATGAAAAAGACACCTGCACTCGAATGTTTATAGCAGCACAATTCACAGTTGCAAAGCTGTGGAAACAACCCAGGTGCCCGTCCATGCACGAGTGGATTAATAAAACGTGGTCTGTGCACACCACGGAGCACTACTCAGCTCTAAGAAACAGCGGGGATCCGGCACCTCTTGTGTTTTCCTGGCTGGAGCCGGAGCCCATCCTGCTAAGGGAAGTGTCCCGAGGATGGAGAAACCAGCACCACGTGCGCTCACCAGCAAACTGGCATGGACGGGTCAGCACCTGAGTGGACACACAGGAGTGACATCTGTCGGGTGTCGGGCAGGTGGGAGGGGAGGAGGGGACGGGTGTGTACAGACACGACGAGTGAGACGTGCACCGTCTGGGGGATGGGCACGCTTGGGGCTCTGACTCGAGTGGGGGGCATGGGCTATATACGTGACCTGAACACTTGTACCCCCATAATACGCTAAAATAAAAAAAAAATAAAATTAAAAATCATCCAGGCACAGAAAGACAAATATCACATGTTCTCACTCATATGCAGGAGCTAAAAATGTTGATTTCGAGGAGGCGGGGAGTGGAATGAATGTTACCAGAGACCTGGACGGGTGCAGGTGGGTGGGTGGGTGTGGGAATGAGCAGAGGAAGGTTAATGGGTACAAATACATAGTCGGGTAGAAGGACTAACTTATTAATATTTGGTAGCACAATAGGGTGACTATAGTTAACAACGATTATTGTGTATTTCAAAATAACTAGAAGAGGGGATTTGAAATGTTCCCAACACATAGAAATGATAAATGCCTGAGGTGGTAGATATCCTGACTACCATGACTTGACCATTACAGATTGTATGCATGTCACAAAAATAGCACATTTACCCCATAAGTAGATACAAATTTTATGTGCCAGTTAACAAAACCCCAGATTTTAAAAACATAAATTACGTTAAAATATTTTTAATGCTTCACATTTTTCTTCTTCTACGCAATGTAAAATAACTTTTGACATTCTATGGTATTGATGGCTCAAAACTACTTATTTTTCCCGTTATTTTTACCATAATCATGTGGGGAGCTGTTAAAATGTAGGTTACTGGGCTCTACTTTATACCTAATTGAAACCAAAGAATCCAAGCCTTTGGGAATCTGAATTTTTGAATAACTATCACAAGAGATTCTCCTTGTACCTTAAAGTTTGAGAAAACTGCCCCAACCAAATAAGTCAAGTATTAATGCATAATGAGGTTTCTTTGTTTCTTTATTTTATTTTATTATTTTTTCGAGACAGAGTCTCGCTCTGTCGCCCAGGCTAGAGTGAGTGCCGTGGCGTCAGCCTCGCTCACAGCAACCTCCAACTCCTGGGCTCAAGCGATCCTCCTGCCTCAGCCTCCTCCTGAGTAGCTGGGACTACTACAGGCATGCGCCACCACGCCCGGCTAATTTTTTCTATATATTTTTGGTTGTCCAACTAATTTTTTTCTACTTTTAGTAGAGAAAGGGTCTCGCTTTTGCTCAGGCTGGTTTCGAACTCCTGACCTTGAGCGATCCTCCCGCCTCGGCTTCCCAGAGTGCTAGGGTGACAGGCGTGAGCCACCGCGCCCGGCCTGTTTCTTCATTTTAAATGTATCTGCCGTGTCATGGAAGAATATATATAGTTGAGGATTAAATACAACAATAGTTTTGGAGGACAGCAAAAAATCTTGCTTCACCATTTCGAAATGCAAAGATATATGCGTTTTGCATTGATAAAAATATGATACATTTTATAATGTATATTTCTAAGGTTCAGTGCCTAAAGAGTAAAATTATCAAAACATATGTTCTGACTACAAACACAGTAATAATTCTTCCCAAACAGGTCTTTGTGCTCAATTTTCCTATTCTATGCCAACAATTTAAGGAAATTGGAATACAATTGTAGCAGTAAGTATAGTAGCACTTTATACTACATGAATGTAACATTGTATTCACTTTGCAAAGCGCTTTGATATACATGATCGTATTTTAAAAATCATTTACATTCAGTTAAATTCATTACATGTGTCCATTATGTGCATTCAGTTTAATTTCTTTTTTTTTTTTTTTGAGACAGAGTCTCAGTCTGTTACCTGGGCTAGAGTGAGTGCCATGGCGTCAGCCTTACTCACGGCAACCTCCAACTCCTGGGCTCAAGCGATCCTCCTGCCTCAGCCTCCCGAGTAGCTGGGACTACAGGCATGCGCCACCATGCCCGGCTAATTTTTTTCTATATATATTTTTAGTTGGCCGATTAATTCGTTTCTATTTTTAGTAGAGACAGGGTCTCACTCTTGCTCAGGCTGGTTTTGAACTCCTGACCTTGAGTGATTCTCCCGCCTCAGCCTCCAGAGTGCTGGGATTACAGGCGTGAGCCACCGCGCCCCACCCAGTTTAATTTCTCCCCTGCTTGTTGCATGTAAAATCATTCATATTTTGTATTAGATTCGCATTGACATTAAATCTCTTTGGCTAATTTAGACATGGTTAATCTGTGACCAAATCTCCGCTGAAAAAAAATAAGCTATGAGTTGAAGTGGATAAAGGTTACCAGGATGTATATTTCCGACTCCTTTGGAAACTCCACCTTAACTCGTGGTGCTCATGTTTGCCTTGGAAAAGCCATATGGCCAATGAAAATGGGCAGAATTCGCCAAAACCAATCCACAGAAAGCTGGTAAACTATCACTTTGGGCCATGATGACCACATGCTGCCTTTCATCAGCCAAGAAAACCACAATAGCCAAGTTTTTTTTTCTTTTTTTTTTTTTTATGATGATTTAAAAAAAAATGATAAATCCATGATTGTATTTGCTCTCAGGAAATCCTGGTGGAAATTCATGTATTCTGGGTACAAGTCTCATTGATCCTCTAAAATAGGTACCAGCAGGGAATTAGACCTCACCTACTTTTTCTTAAGAGAGTACCGTGTTTCCCCGAAAATAAGACCTACCCATCAAACAAGCCCCAGCAGGATGTCTGAGCACGTGAGCAATAGAAGCCCTACCCCAAAAATCAGCCCTGGTGATGGGCGTGGCTATGAAAATCAGCCCTGGTGATGGGCGTGGCTATGAAAATCAGCCCTAGTGATGGGCGTGGCTATGAAAATCAGTCCTGGTGATGGGCTTGGCTATGAAAATCAGCCCTAGTAGTGGGCGTGGCTATGAAAATCAGCCCTAGTGATGGGCGTGGCTATGAAAATCAGCCCTAGTGACGGGCGTGGCTGCGCAGCGCATCTGCACAACCCATGCGTGTGATCGCGGAGCGGGAAAGAACACGAGCAGCCCTTCTCATCCACCCCGTGAGAGCTCTAGTGCTCGACAGGAGAGATCGGGGCCGGTGGCTCTAAAGGAAACAGAGTCGCAAGACATTCAGGATGGGATTCGGGGTCTGGAGAGTGAGGATGATGTTCCAGAAGAAGACGCCTTCACTGTGTTTGAATCAATGCAGATGGTTGTGCCGTACTTAAAAAAAAGAATAACACATGCCCTGAAAATAAGCCCTAGGGCGTCTTCTGGAGGAAAAATAAATATAAGACCTTGTCTTATTTTCGGGGAAACTCTGTAGTTGATTCAGCTGTGGGAGTCGGTCTGGAGATTCCCCTGATTCTGCAGGGTGGCGATGTCTTGGCATGGTGCTCAAGACATTTCCCTGTCTTGCAAATGCCTTCCCCTTGTTTCGGTTTCTTTTGCCTCGTGGACCATCTCAGGGAGGCTGTCTTTTCACTTGCAACGGTGATTCCCTTAAGAAAAGAAGCCTTCAAAAATTGCTCGCCAGTCACCGAAGGTTCTTTGAAGAAAAATATGATGGCTCGTGTAAACAATTAATGGTTGTTAAGCATGGCAGTGTGTATTATGACAAACAACACATGCTCCATTATGCCAGCTGGTGTAATGATGTGATAATGTCGGGCTCATTAACTCCGGCGCACAGTTTACGATGCCCTTCTATGACAGGATTAATTGATTCACACATACATTAAAACAAAAATAACTAAACCGAAATTCAGCTGGAAGCCCGGCTCCCTCATTTGTCACACACCCTGCTCTTTCTTTGGGGAGACCGGACAAAGGACCCTAAGGCCGAATCGGGTTGACCTCACCCTGGTCTCTGAACGGGAACAAGAGCCTTGGGAACATTCCGGAATGTTTTAAGGTTAAAGGCTTTTCCTAGGGAAGAACGCATGCTGCAAAAGAAAAAAAAATGCATATATATATACACACACACATACATAGTTTTTAACAGTGAAATGGTTCAAAATACTTTTTCCTGATTTTTTTTTTTTTTTTTTGAGATAGAATCTCACTTTGTCTCCTGGGCTAGAGTGCCGTGGTGTCAGCAACCTCCAACTCCTGGACTCAAGCGATCCTCCTGCCTCAGCCTCCTCCCTAGTAGCTGGGACTACAGGCAAGCGCCACCATGCCCGGCTGATTTTTTCTATATATTTTTTTAGTTGGCCAATTAATTTTTTTGTATTTTTTAGTAGATACAGGGTCTCGCTCTTGCTCAGGCTGGTCTCGAACTCCTGACCTTGAGCGATCCTCCTGCCTCGGCCTCCCAAGAGTGCTGGGAGGACAGGTGTGAGCCACCACGCCTGGCTAGAGCAGCTCAAAGGTCACCACAGGTAAGAGTTCGGAGAGATGATGTTCCGTGAGACACCTGCAAGAAATAATGTTTATTATTTTCTTACGTTTGGTTTTATTTCCAGGTTGATGTAGCCCAGGAGAAATAGCTATCTTATTTTTATATTTGCTTATGTCCGAAAACTGTACCTTTTCAAAGGTAAAGCGTATTATTTATTTATCTTCCTATTCCCACTGACGAGCTGACATAATTCTTGGCACATGCTGGACACTTGGTAAATGACTATTAGATTCATAAATCTAGTGACGTACTTCCACTATCTCAGGTTTTCTAATTTGTAGGGATTTGGGTTCATGCAAAAGCTGTGGAGTTTTCTATTTATGAAGATAGTACTTATCCATAAACGTACTTCTATCAATATTTCTGGCTATTAGATTCATAAATCTAGTGACATAGTTCCACTATCTCAAGTTTTCTATCTTGTAGGTACTTGTATTTATGGAAAACCCGTAGAGTTTTCTATTTATGAAGATAGTACTTATCCATAAACATACTTCTATCAGTATTTCTGACTATTAGATTCATAAATCTAGTGACATAGTTCCACTATCTCAAGTTTTCTATCTTGTAGATGTTTGGGTTCATGCAAAACCTGTGGAGTTTTCTATGTATGAAGATAGTGCTTATCCATACATGTACTTATTTCTATCAATATTTCTGCTTTTAGGAGTAGCAACCCAAAAGCAAGTTATAATTTCAAGATTGATCCGGAAGATCTCTAGAAATGAAAAGAATAAAATTCACATCCATGCTTATTCATTAGGTAAAAAAAAAAAAACCCTCCAACTCTACGAATTTTTCTGTTGCATTTTTTTTTAATTGGCCCTGTGATTATATCCTACAGAAGAATAAACAGGAATTATGCCTTGTTAACTAGTTTGTGCATTATATTTAATCTTACCTATTTACAAGTAAAGTATGAGATATAAACTGTTTTAAAAATCCACAAAAAAATAATAATTTCTAAAATGGCAGCCCATTAGGAAAGATGAAGT
The DNA here is from genome assembly GCA_008750895.1 of Mirza zaza. NCBI lineage: Eukaryota > Metazoa > Chordata > Mammalia > Primates > Cheirogaleidae > Mirza > Mirza zaza. The sequence continues at coordinate 1,343 of VSMD01019981.1, read as the reverse complement.
TTAATTAAAATTCCATGAACATTCGATGAGTTTTGTTTTCTGTTGGTGCTCATCTTTAAAATGGCCATTTCGGGCCGGGCGCGGTGGCTCACACCTGTCATCCCAGCACTCTGGGAGGCCGAGGCGGGCGGATCACTCAAGGTCAGGAGTTCGAGACCAGCCTGAGCAAGAGCCAGACCCCGTCTCTACTAAAAAAATAGAGAGAAATTAATTAGCCAACTAAAAATATATAGAAAAAATGAGCCGGGCGTGGTGGCGCATGCCTGTAGTCCCAGCTGCTCGGGAGGAGGCTGAGGCAGGAGGATCGCTCGAGCCCAGGAGTTGGAGGTTGCTGTGAGCGAGGCTGACGCCACGGCACTCACTCTAGCCCGGGTGACAGAGTGAGACTCTGTCTTAAAAAAAGAAAAAGAAAAAGAGGCAAGGGCAATATACATAATCTTAACATTTTTACCCCCATAATATGCTGACATAATAAATAAATAAAAATAAAAAATAAATAAAACAAAACTATACACAGCTAAAAAAAAAAAAAAGAATGTAAAGTGGCCGTTCTGATAGCAGGTCTAAGACCAAGTGCATTTTCTCCTGCTGCGTATTCTCTCTAAAACGTGTGACCAGTCACGGTTCTGGATCTGCAAGAGCAATTGTTTTGAGCACACAAAAGGCAGTAGCTTGTCATGCACTTCACTCGTGCAAAGAGTTCTTGGCTCTGCAGTGTTGACAACAACAGAAATGTGCTTGGCCATCCCCGAACCCGGTCAGATATGACCAGGAAGACAATGAAAGGAACAGATGGACATCTGTACAGAGCGGCAATTTCAGAGCTACGCTTTGGGGTGGTGCCCATTTTCCTCAGACGTGAGAGATGGGAACAGACAAAGGTCAGGGAGAAGGGCTTACGGCTCTGTGTGCTGTAAAAAAAAAAAAAAAATCTCTCTTTCGGTCCTTAAAGATCCTAGAAATTAAAACGTATATGATTTTAGGTTTGTTATTGCAAAGGATACTGAACTTTGAAACTATTTCCTTATGGGATAATAGACCACATTTAAAGACAAACAAGCTTTATATAGAGTATATGAGTCTATTTCAGCACGCAGAATGGCAGTTCTCTTTCTTTTCTTTCTTTTCTCTCTTTCTTTCTTTCTTTCTTTCTTTCTTTCTTTCTTTCTTTCTTTCTTTCTTTCTTTCTTTCTTTCTTTCTTTCTTCCTTCCTTCCTTCCTTCCTTCCTTCCTTCCTTCCTTCCTTCCTTCCTTCCCTTCCTTCCCTTCCTTCCCTTCCTTCCTTTCCTTTCTTCCTTCCTTTCCCTCCCTCCCTCCCTCCCTCCCTCCCTCCCTCCCTCCCT